>DWAP01000840.1:0-18392 GCA_018230625.1 Heliconius eleuchia
AGTAAATGTATTTTAAAGAATTTATATCAATTTTAATTAATTGTATTTAAACGAATAACAAATTAGCTATCCCTATTCCAGTACCAGTAGAGAAGGAAATATGCGAATGGAATATAACAAGAGATTGTGCGATATTAAATTTTGGAAATGGTATACCCAAAATTCCAAGTAAAATTAAAAACCTGAGTACAAGGAGAATTAAATCATTGCAGTCCATAGATCAAATTGCATCTAAAAGAAGAACTATAGTCCAATCTGTACCAGAAGCAACATTAGATGTCACAGAAACAATTTCGGAAGAAGATAAATTATACGATTGTTTTACTCGGGAATATAACATAAAAGTTACGGATAACGTAACACTACCAAACAGTCTAAGCCCAGTTACTTATCTTTTTGATATCAATAATATGATTAAGGAAATTGAAACAAATGAAGAACAAAAGAAACAAGCTGAAAAAAATGTTAAGAAAGTATCTTCAAAGGTATTGAAAGACACAAACAAGATAACTACTGATGCAATACAGAAGAATGTTGATGAAGAAGTTTCATTAACCAGTGTGGAAAAGAAAAAAATTGATGCGTTAGTATTTTTATTATTATCATTAATTAAAAAATAATAGTCATACTTTGAAGACTAGCCTAAAAAAAAATAAGTGACATGTGCCACGTCTCTATGTTTTTTTTTATTTGTAATTTCCATGTCCTAATTGACATCTGAATCATATACCCTTATAATCTAAATCTATTCAATTTCACTTCTATGATATTTTAAAGTTTAATTTAGAGCTAACATTCAGTTTTGGAAAAAATAAATAAGATTATATTAAAAGAAAAGTCTCATAAAGTAAGATTTTTCTTAATATGTTGTAATGAACAGGTTATCAAAAATAATGCTGACAATTCTGCAATTATTATCAAACGGTGCTAACCCCAACCTTGTTAAATGTCCACAACCAGCGATGGTGATAGCCGCAAGTTCAAATAGCTCAGAACTTATAAGACACCTAGTTTATTATGGAGCTAACGTAAATGAAACTTTTAAGCAGGTTAGACTAATATGGAATATAAAAAATATCGTGTAACAAAAGTGTTATTAAAAAATTAAATCAAGTTCAACCCAACTGTAACCAGCACACAGCAGGGCAGGCAGAGGGAACCTAGTGTGAAGACACTTCGTTGCCCACTTTCCGTTGAGTTCTCATTAAGTTAGCAGAGAAAGACCGAAAAAGTAACATTAAGTTATACTAAAAACGATATATTGAAATCGTAATACAAATATGTAAATCTTAAATCATTCCGAGCTTACATTAATCAATTACGTTGATTTATAATATTCATATATATGTATGTATGAATGAATATTCTAAATCAACGACAATCTATTTTTTCCTATTTTTCATGACATACATTCATAAGATCTTAGTTTTAAGAACCAGAGAATTTAAGCTATTTTGTCATGACTATATATTATAGATCATACTGTAATTTTAAATTTCAATGCTTTTCAGTTTAATATGTATTCACCTCTAGACTTAACAATATCACGTCCATTCACAAAATATAATTTCAAAGTAATTAAAGAATTATTAGAATGCGGTGCAAATGCTCAACACAGGCTTTTATATGAACATGATCCATTATCTAATGAAGTTATTCCCGGACCAACTCTTTTGCATGGCGTATTAGGAAAGAAGACGGATAGCGAACTTGGAGAAGTCGTGAGTAATTATTGAAAAACTAAAATATTAAAGTTATAATCAAACTTAATAGGAAAGTAGCTTATAGCCATGGTTTGGGCTCCATACGGAGACGGATATGGAGTTACCTACATATATATGTAGGTAATTCGGACCGCAGGTATAGTGGATGAGATTACATTAAAACTATTAACGTGATGTAATATATCCTCCCTCTATTCAAAACAGTGCTTAACCAAACAAGCTCTACAGCTTTATAATATTAGTATAGACTTATTTTGATATATGTACATTTTGCTAACAATATTTAATAATATGCGTATTCTTTCAAAAAAACTTTCTTAACAGATAAGGCAGGACATTATAGAACTATTGTTAAAACATAATTGTGACTCAACGGCGATATTTAAAGGACGATCCGCAATAGATGAAGCGATGAACAAAAACTTTGATATTTTTAATGTTTTCATTACGAACCCGAAAGTCAACCTTAATACAGTTATAAATGACTTGAATCAGAGTGTGTTAGTCAAGTTTTTTAGCCTCTCTTACTTTAGGAGCATTGCAAGTGCAGAAAGATCACAGATGGTAATTTTTTATTAGTAAAATTTTTAATTTGTTTTAGTTTAAATATTGTAACCGTTAACATAATTTTAACAGTAAAAGAGACTTAAAAAATGTATGTAACTCAGTTCTTTATGTGTTGGTATTGCAGATTTTAATGATTGTATGTTGGTCGAAACTCAGCGCTATACAGCTACAACTACTCCTACATGTATTTTGCTACAAAAATTCTTTCGACTGAGATTTGAACTCACAATCGTGGCTTTTGGTGAATTACGTATCAAAATTGTCACGATTACAATGACTTAATAACTAAAGACTGAATGACTGCTCTATTTTAAACGAAAAATATCATCATATCATTCATTTTTAAACCGAGTTTCTGTAATATATTTCTTTGCACTGAGAGAGAGAAACGGACTACACTATAAGAGGGAAGTTATCAATTCGGCTGTATTTTTCAATTTCGTAATATCGTGTGTGTACTGTGGTATCTATGTACGAGTAGGTAATTTCATTTTTCATATTTTATATATTTTGCAGCTTACGAACTTATTGCTTCACGGATGTAATCCATTATTAAAATGTCAAAATGGTGACGATATTTATGAAAATATTTTCATGTTAATAAAACACATTTTATTTGATATGGAAAACATTCAAACTAAATCTGCTGCTCTACCTGGTAAGATAATTACACAGATATACTAAATATATTTAGTTGTGTTCATTTATTAATTTAAGCAAAAACCAGTTAGTTTAGTAACTTAGTCTTGAAAGTGCAGATGCTTGTGTTAGTTCTCTTAAGGAATATATATTTCGGCTTCATCAGTCTATAGATAAAACGATAATTGCCAAAAATTGGAACACAAAATGTGCTATTTATATTTTTCATGGAAATAATATTCGAGGCTTGACGAGGCTTATTCGTAGCTGTCTTTTATTTTTTGTTTTTTGTTTTGAAATAAGATTACTTCTATTTAAAATTTTAGTTCAAGTGCGAGGCGTAGAGTTCCTCCACTCAACACGCAATGCCTCGAAAATTCGGCGGTAAGTGGGGAACGAAGTGTCTTAACGCTAGGTTCCCCCTGCCTACCATGCTGATTTATTTTAATCTACTATCTACTTTCGGGAGTATGCACTCATTTTGTATGAACATAACTACAGATATAAGTTTACAATGGTTTTTTCTGTAATATATTTGTTTGCACTGAGAGAGAGAAACGGAATCTTAAAAAACATTAACTAGAAAAAATATAAAAAGACAATCGCTTATGACGGGTATTTCCAACTATACCATATACATCTAAAGTGTATTTATTAATTGACTTCATTTTCTGTAATTGTAAGGTGCAAAACAAGATTCGAGATCCAAGAAAACTGACAAGCCTAAGAAAGAGGAAAAATTATCAACCAAATCTACTGGCAAGATGACGTTAGATGAAGTAGAAGACTACAAACACAATGTTGATTTGGTGACCGACTGCGCACGGACTATTTACATAAGATGGTTACAGACAAAGCTAGTGAGAGAGCTCATTGAAATCATAGATAAGTAAGTACAGTATAATATTAGAATCCATATTGTATTGTATTGTTATGTTCGGAATAGGAATAAAAAATCTCTGGTTTCTTCCCATTATTCGGAGATATGTAAAAAACAATAATTTTTGATTATATTTTTCGTCATTTTTCCAATTTTAGATTAAATTTAACTATTAAATTGTTAAGATTAATCACAAAAAATTGAAGTAGTATGGATGTCAATTAAAATGTTACTGCAGATTTAAACATCGACACTGGAATATGATATTAAAGCAACTAACTAGAAAGATGAACATTGGTTTATGGTTGAATCCCATTAGATGTCTTGAGATATGGAACATATTATCAACAACCAAAAATAAAATGTACAAAGACAAAAGGACATTAAAACATTTGATTGCTATTGTTATTTTTATGTCATGGGACAACTATGGTGGGAGAGGTTTTGATAAAAATATAACAGCAAGCTTAAAGGATGCTATTGAATCAGACACCAGACGCTTATTACACCAACATAAAGCTTGTAAATCTAGCAAATCTGAAACAGACTCCTGGGATTTTGTTAATTTCAAACCAGAATTAATCAGAGATGTAGGTATAACGCTTGTGCAATTATTGTATAAATGATACAGTATTTACGTTCATTTAATAATTAGTTATTCTATTTGGATTTCTTTTTATATTTTAGATAAAAATATTTAATGTCTGCTTTGAATGCATGCTTTCGTTAAAAGATGAAAAGGTTGTATGCCACTGGTGTGAATTTATTTCATTCTGTTCACAAGAATGTATAGAATTAAATGCCAACCGGATAAATTGTCACCCGTGTAATATTTTTATAACAAACAAGCATAATACAAGTCCAAATGAAACATAATACATACCAATTTGAGAAATATTTTTATTATTTGAGCAATATTATTGAAAATTATTAATTTATAAATATTTAATGGACATAATAAATCTGTTTAAAACATGTGTATTTTACTTCTAATTTCCATTTCATTCTTTCTGTGATCTTTTATCTTTTCATTATTATCTACTGATTTATTTAGTACAATTTTCCACTACAGTCAGGACAGTTTAAAAAAATAAAACGTCAGAACCAGAAATATGTCATAATAAACTTAATCCGCGTTATACCGTAATACCGCGATGTATGTGGCTTGCGCGAAATTATAACTCAGTATACAATATTAGCACGTATTTAAACTTAAAGATAAGTCTAAATACAATATTATGAATAAGTAAATGAAAATTAACAATTTTAAATTGTCTATTACATTAATAAGAATGGCATCGTCCGCTAAAAAACTTAAATTATCAACTCCATTCGAGAATACTGAAACAAAAGTTAACATAGAGGAATTTATGCAACAAATACACAAAAAGCGGGAAGATACTGCAGATTCAATTTTGAATTTCAAGTTTAATAGAAAACGCTTACGAATTATATCTCAAGAACAAAGTGTACCTGATAAATGTGAAGGAGTCGTGTACTGGATGTCTAGGGACAGTAGAGTCCAAGATAATTGGGCTTTCTTATTCGCACAAAAGTTAGCACTCAAGAACGAAGTACCTCTTCATGTATGTTTTTGTATAATTGCCAAATATTTAGATGCCTCTGTCAGGCAATTTCACTTTTTATTAAAAGGTAAAATCGTTTTTATCATGACACCAATATTTTTTTATTACAGTACAATCTCATTAATTTGGCACTGGTTCAGGCGAATTTTTCAAATATTTAGATTCCTGGATTGTAAAATAATAAATAACAAAAAAATCATAAAAAAATATATATTGTTTGGATGTAAATGTTTTTTAACTGTAATGTTTCCTCAAATGTGTCTGAAAATTATATTCTCAACCAATTGCTAGATTTGTCAGATTGTAATATACAAGTCACTATTATGTGTAAATATACACTGTTTTATAACATGCTATCTACTAAAATTTTGTTTGTAACCAAAATTCTAGGGTTAGAAAAGGTAGCTGCCGAATGTAAGAAACTGAATATATCATTCCACTTACTAGAAGGCAGTGGTGCAGATGCACTGCCACAATGGGTGGTGGAACATAAAATAGGAGCAGTTGTATGTGACTTTAATCCTCTCAGAGTGCCTATGGGTTGGCTTGAGGGAGTAAAAAAAAAACTGCAAAAGGATGTACCACTTATACAGGTACTACAATATTATTTATATTGTGTGTTATAATCAAAAATAAATAAATTTCTTGATAAGAAGTGTTCTAATGGGAATAAGGGGCTACAGTAACAGTTATTAACTGTTATTCATAAGATTATTATATAGAATTTGTGTCACAGGTGGAACATTTATTTTATAGTATGTGTGCCTGTCTAATAAGTGGGCATCTACAATAAAATTATATATGGTGTAATTATATTTAGTTTAAATTGTATTTTTAAAAATTTTATTAAAATAATTCTAATAAAAATATATTACACTTCATTTACCATTTGTGGCTAGATTATCATATTATTAATAAATCAAAAACAAAGCTTATAATAAATTTTTATACTTTCCAGGTAGATGCTCACAATGTTGTGCCATGTTGGGTGGCATCTGATAAACAGGAATATTCAGCGAGAACTATAAGAAATAAAATCAATTCTAAGTTAGATGAATATCTCACGGAATTTCCTCCAGTTATTAAACATCCTTACACAAGCAAGTTTGAACCTGAAGTAAGTGCTTAACCACCAAGAAATATTACAAATGATATTGTTGTAATGTGATACAATTTTTAAATTTTTGTTCTTAGAAAATTGATGAGGCCAGTTGTGGCACAGGGGCACAATGTGTGACTGTAAAACCAACTAGTTGTGGGTTCAATTATTTGACAGTGTATAATAGCATAATAATGTATAATAATATCCATTATATAGTAGAGAATCGGCTACAAAGTGTGCCTGTAAAAGCAACTGGTTGTGGGTTCGATCACCACTCTAGCAAATGAAATATTTATTTACATTTAAATTTCTCCATTCTGGTATTGAAGTACTGAGTCGAAGCAAGAAATTTAATGAAATTAATATGATTTTAGCCAATAGATTGGGATGAAGCAATTGAGTCTCGAGAGGCAGACAAGTCAGTAGGTCCAATTGAGTGGGCTTCCCCGGGCTATAATAGTGCTATGAAAGTATTGAAAACCTTTCTGGACAAACGTCTCAAAATATTTGCTGGCAAAAGAAATGACCCCACAGAAGATGCTCTGAGTAATTTGTCACCGTGGTATCATTTTGGTATGTTGCTACTTTAAGTTTTATTTTCTATTTGGTTTAGTTAAGTTAAACTAAAATTTATTAAATTTAATCTTACTTTAAATCCATAAAATACATATATGTTCAAAATGTTTCTGATTTATTACTAATTGATTTAATCCAAATTTTGATAACAGTTATATTTATTAACAGTAAAACAATATGTTAATAATGTATTAATAAATTGTTTTAATTAAAGAAAAACCAAAAATCTATTAAAACCTTTTTTTCATAATATTTCACAATAACAAATACAAAGGCAGTCAGTGCAGTTGTGGTGCAGGGGCACAAGAGTGTGACTGTAAACGCGACATGTTATGGGTTCGATTCTCACTCGAGTCTGTCTATAACACAATGGTTGTGAGTTCAATTCTTAGGCAGAACAATGAATTATTTTACCTTTTTTGTTCCCCTAATAAGTTAATACCCAATGTTTTCAAAATTGGATGGTGTGTTTAACACGTATGTTACCTCCATGGGGATATCCTTCTATATTTGGGATACATTGTGAGGCTAAAAAAGAAACAATGTCAATTCCAGGTCAAATATCAGTACAGCGAGTGGCGCTCTGCGTTAAAGAACATAAAAAGACGCACACTGAAAGTGTAAATGCCTACTTGGAAGAGGCCATTGTGAGACGGGAGCTCGCTGACAACTTCTGTTTTTATTGTGAACACTATGATAGTGTTAAGGGAGCTAGTGCGTGGGCGCAGAAGACATTGGATGATCATAGGTTATTACAGTCATATTTATTTAACACTAGGTTCCCTGTGTTTACTCTACTATGTGCGGGATACAGCGCAAAACTAAAAATATATATTTAAGTCTATTTAAATGAATAAAATATTTAAATCTTTTTATATTATTTATTTAATGCGTCGTCGTGGCTCGTGGGACAAGTTCGTCTTGCGCGGCGTTTAGTTCAGCCACTCAACACAGATTCTTTCGAAAATTTAGCAGTCATGCTCTGCCACCCTAGTTATTTTGTCAACTTTTTGTTTGTTGTTCCGATTATTACTTGCTTGGAAATGCAAAAAGAAGTTAGTGTCAAGGGAGATATTGCTTATGGTTACTAAAACCAAACCCAATACCATACTTGGTCACTTGAGTGGAAATAGAATTGACAACTAACAGTGGACAGTCAGACATTGTGTCTAAATAGCCTCACTACATTTCATTTTATTAATGGTAACGCACAGGTTGAATAGTTTTACTTTAAATAGAAACTTGAAAAATTAAAAATAAAAACTTGTTATAATGTTATTTGAAGGTGAAGCCACTTAACATATATGGTAGCAGCTAGTAAGAGAGGTATTAAGTGTTCCACAGCAATAACTGCCACATATGACCTTCATGTCTCTCTTCTATATGCTCACATCGTTTCATCTTAATACATTTTTTTTTTACTCCTATTTACTATTTTTTTTTACTCCCATCATAATTCACTCCCATGAATGACAATTAGTCATAATACTTTAACTTGTTTAGCTTAGCACACTGTATCTCGTGTATGCAGGTAGGCAGGACCTAGTGATAAGACATTACTTTTCTCACTTTCTTTTGAATTTCCAACACTTTGGTGTCGGAACTCAACGCTCCGCTTTGTTTATGACAATATTAAATAATTCATTTCTCTGAATACGAATCAAACGGGTGTGGGACCCGTCGCGCGTACAGTCACACGCAACACCATTGCGTGTCCACGACTGTCTTTTTATTTATTCTGTTGTTTTAACGTAAAGTTTTTACAGGAAGGACAAAAGGAGTCACATTTATACACTACAGCAACTCGCCGACTCTAAAACACACGACGACTTATGGAACTCAGCTCAAATACAGCTGGTGAAAGAGGGCAAAATGCATGGTTTCCTACGGATGTACTGGTGCAAGAAGATTTTGGAATGGACCCAGTCGCCCGAACAGGCTTTAAAGTTTGCTATTTACTTGAATGATCACTACAGTGTCGACGGGCGAGATCCTAATGGTTATGTTGGTAAGTGTGTGCTTTGTTGGTAATTTTTTGTATTAAATGTAATTATCTACAAAATATTATACAGAAATTGAGGTCAGTCATGGCACAGGGGCACAAAGCGTGACTGTAAAACCGACTGGTTGTGGGTTCGATCCCCACATATGGAGATGAAATATTTACCTAAATTTATATTTCCATTTCTTCGCTCTGGTGTCGAGGACAAGCGCGGCGTTGAGTTCTGCCATACAACACGCAATGACTCCTGAATTCGGTGGAAAGTGGAAAATGGAGTGTCTTAACACTAGGCTCCCTTTGCCTACCCTGATGTGTGCGGGATACAGCGTGAAACTGATTTTTAAGTTATTTATAAATTATAAAGAAAAAAATATAAAATAAATACTACCTAGGGCTTCTCCCGCATGGACAAATGAAAATAATTAAGTTGTTTATGATGTCACATTCTAAATGTCCGGCATAACTGCGCCAACAGGTACAATGAGTACAGCAAAAAGATCAACGATTTAAAACTAGCCTTTTTTGACAAGCTAACTTTCTAACACATAAATATTTTTGCAATACAAACTAGTAGGTCCTGAGATTATCCAACCAAAAAAACTCTTTAGCTTTATGTTTTAGTACATAAATATAGATTACAAATTACAATATACGTGTTGTTCTTTAGTAATGACTAAAAATATTTAGTATAAACTTATTCATTTTCATTATATTTCTATATATGGAAGCTGTAAATTAGTCTCTACTTGTTTATGATAAATGTCTATGTAAAATTTCCATTGTTTCCATTGTTCTGCAAGTGTTTTTGTTATCTGATATTGAAGAGGAATTTTTGAAAACCAACAAAATGCGAAAGAAGGAAGTTTTCCTACATCCTAAATGCAATTTAAACTCAACCATTTCGTAGACGAACAAAAGATAGGGTAAAATATTTCGAACCCATACCTAAAAAAAATTATCGAGATTCGTCAGCAGTTTAGAATATTTTTCATTTCATGATTTTTATCCATACTGTATTACGTGCGACGAAGATAGCAATAAAGTAAACCCTACAACTCTGTATAGAGAGTTCTACTTACATTTGAAGTACATTTCATACAGAATAAACAAACAAATGTTAACTTTATGAGGCGCATCATCAAAATCTGTAAAGTATTTCCCAATCACAATTCTGATATTGGTACAGAAACAGCCTCGGTGGGCGAGTCAGACTCGCGGCTGGCTGGTTTTTTGTTTTCTTAAATACGCTTAAATAACCATTCGTATATTTCAAGCGGGAGTAGCAAGAAAAATACCTAATTAATTAAATTTAACAAAAAATTATAAGTAACCGAACCGAAAAGAAAATATGAATACAAAAAACTAAACTAACTACCAAGCTAAACAGGAGTATTATCAACGTAAAATAAATAATAACACGAAATATAATACCAGATTAAAACAAAACATAACATAACAATAAACAATATATAACGAAATTACTACTCGAATAAGCGAAGAGGCTAAAAAGAATCAGCTCCTCCTCGAGTGGGGAGCGAACCGACAACCAGTCGGTTTAATAGTCACACTTCGTGCCACTGCGCCACGACTGACATCAAAAATGTATGAAAATTTACACGGTTTTGTAACGTCGTTTATCTACCCGTTTGGGTCCGTGCGGCTCGACTATCGAAAATAGTAATACAAATACGAGAAAAAAGTAGCCTATGTTCATTGCAAGACCCTCATGTATCTCTGTATGAAATTCTATCACAATCGGATCAGGGGTATGGTTGTGATTGCATCACAGACAGACATACAGAGTTACTTTCGAATTTATAATATAAGTATGGAATCGATCGAGGTAATTTAAGTATTATTCCACGTAAATAAATTTTGTTTTCTTCTATTTAGGTTGCATGTGGTCCATCTGTGGTATCCACGATCAGGGTTGGGCAGAGAGACCAGTTTTCGGCAAAATTCGATACATGAACTATGACGGATGCAAGCGCAAGTTTCAAGTACCGGCCTTCGTCGCAAGGTACGGAGGGAAAGTGCACAAGTATGTGGCGCCTAAATGATGGGTAAAGGTCATTGACATCAACTTATCTAATTTTAATATTAATTAATAGTTATATTTTGATAAGTATTTTTGTTGTTATTGTTGCGCTATTAATATTAAATTTTAAAAACTATTTCATTTTATGAATCACAAAAGAAAAATGTTATATGGCCCACTTGTACATGACAATAATAAGTGTTAAAATTGGCCAAAAAAACATTTTTTTGCTAAGTTGTCGTTCTTTATTTGATTACAGTATTTTGTTATTACAAAATTGCATAAAAATATTTTTTATCATACAAATCCTCTATAATTTATGGATATTAACTAAAAATGTAATTCTGAAAATAAACTCAAATCACCTGAACAAATCTGATATTGAAATGTACATTGGTACTGGAAAAAATTGTAATATTGTTGTATGACATTTACGTATATTTTTTATTATGGTATAAAAATATAAACAATGAAAGTTTGCAAATTTGTTTCATAAATAATCTAGATATATTGAGGCCAATGTTGGGTTGTATAATTTAAAAGAGTTACTGTAACATTTGGTGTACTGACTATTTGGACTTTATAGTAAGTAATATTGTAATATTCAGTAATGCTCATACTGCCGGTATACTTATTATAGTCAATTCTATGTTACTAAGCCATTCTCAAAGTAAATGTTAAGATATTTTTTTATTTATTTCAAATAATAATTAATTAATAATAATATTGTTAATTATATTAATAATCTCACTGAGGCACTAAATAATGCGCGTTTTGGAATTTGGTATTTTATAAGATGGTTATACACAATGTTTTGCACGATACTTACAATTTATTATAATAGCACTTATATTTATATTGTTTAATTTTTGATATTGCTGTATTGTTTCATAATAAATCTACCTCTAAGTTCGTGTTTCTTTTATTTATTTAGAGATTAAATGAATGTTAAATTACTGTATATCCACTTTAACCTATACTTAAATTTAATTAAGGGCAATCGTGGCGCAGGAGTACAAGCGTAGGGGTTCGATTGCCACTCGGGAAAATGAAATATTAATAAAATTTAATTTCGTCACACTGATAACGAGGCAAAGCACAGCGTTGAGTGTCGCCAACAACGCAGTGCCTCCAGAATTCGATGGAAAGTGGAGAACAGATGCGTCTTTACACTAGGTCCAAAATGTTTCTCTGCCTATCCTGTTGTAAGAAATAATAATTTTATAAACCACTTATCTGAAATCTATATAGTAAACTAGCTTTTACCCGCCCCCGTGGTCAAACGGAAACAACTAAGATTTGTGTATGTATAACAACTAGTTGCGGGTTGCGGGTAGTAGTGGGTTAAAATGAAATGATTATGCTATTGCCATGCTTTCTAAATAAGAAACTGAATAACATCAACTGATTATTATATAAATTAAAGTGTTGAAAACTAAAATAATATTAGTAACTGTCCAGGAAATAGGGATTTTTTACTAAATGTGAATTCAGATTTGTCTATGATCTTAACAGATTAAAATATTTTTATCTCTTTTGATTTGATTTTGACAATCAACTCATTCACTAAACATTAGCTAACATTAGTTTTTTGGTATACCAAAAAAGCATTAATTATATTCAAAAATAGATCTACAAAATATTTTAATAAAATTACATTCCGAATGTTATACCACAATATTAATAACGATGATGAATATAATAGAATTATTACAAACAAATAATGTTGAATGTAGATGTTTTTAAACAGGAATATTATGTATTAGTTATAAACAAAATAAAAACTCAACTGCATAAAGTAAATAAATATATTCAGTCAAGAGGAAAAAGGAAAAGACATGAACATAATGTTCGCTAAAAACAACCATAATTTTGTGCTTCGCCGCAGTCAGGTAAAGAGAGCTATGTTGTTTCATTACTAACTTTTATTTTTCAATATCAACATCGTCCTGGTGATATTCAGAAAATTATATAGTGTTGTCTATAAAACATGGATAAAAAAGATCCATAAAAATACCAATAGGACATGGAAAATAATATTTAAAAAAACAACATTAAGAACAGGCTAATACCGGTGCATGAATTTAAATTTTACTTTCAAAACACATGTAGTGGCGAAATAATCATAACATTGTTATTTCTAGCGGTTTTTCAAAAAATGTAGATGTGATGTTATCTACGTTATAAAATCTTCGTAAAAAGAACTCAAATAGAACTCAAAAGGCACAAGGAATAAAATCAAACATTGGTTAATTTGCTTATAAATATTTTTATTTATGAATGTGACTGTTCCGCGGTTACACAATCATATATTTTGATTATCTTCATAAAATTAGAAATAGAAAAATAATATCAAAGAGCTATTTTCATTGGAACATTCAGTGAGTCAAGTTATCGTTTGTGTCAGGATATAAGTAGAATTTATATTTTAGTCAAAGGTTTGTAAAATATTTGTAATATAATCATAATAATAATAACAATAGCTTATAGGAATTGCACATTCTCATCGATAAAATAAGAATTCAAATTATAATTATACAAATTGGTCGACATTAAGTCGCACCATAAACACAAAAACCATTTCTTCTATTATGTCTCAATTACAATACTGTGTCTACAAAGAAAATATATAATGATTTCAACACACAATTTGAAATAAGCGGTAAGTTGTCAATTTATTATGGACTTAACTTATTATGATGTTTGTTATAAAAACCGAGTAACTGTCGACTATGAACACAAATAGTGGCTCGCGTGTACGCCTGTCCCACCGCACGACGGTGTACACCTTGAAATTGCATTACTTCTCAAATTACATAGATAGATACTTGTACAATAGAAAACACCGAACGATTCAAAAACATTTTCATTAAAGATCATAACCGAGTGGACGTTCTGTAAATAAATCAGCTTTTGCTTTAAATGGACGTTAGACTGTTGCAATGCAATACTAAAGCAAGTTCAGAAAGTTATCTAAGAGCACAAATAGGGAATAAACATTGCATTGATAAACAAAACCAATATATAATGTAATATAGTGATAACTTTTGGTCATGATCTTTAGCAAACAGTGGAGGGGAGAGTAAAGTAAGGGAGGGGAATTTTGAGGGTAAGTTACAACTAGTTAGTCGTGTGTATGTGTGAGTGTGTGTGTGAAAGCAGAGCTCGATTCGCCTACGGGGCCTACTGCACGCAACACGAGTTCTTGTGGCCGTTTTTCTTGAGGCGTGACTTCGGCCTGTACTTCTCTAAGTACGAGAGCTGCTTCGCGTTGATGGCGCCGCGACGCTGGCTGCAATGTTTTACGTTAAGATTAATAAAAATGTTCTATTTTATTGCACAAAATTGGTGAGTAAATTGGTTAATCAATTTATATCATGTTTATAATAATATTAAAAATAACAAAATAGCTTGCCAAATAGAATAGAGAACACTGAAACATGTGATATAGTGGAAATTGTGAAATTTTCTCACTTTACCGAGACTAGATAGATGATTGTTTCAATAGTAGCATATTATATTATAAGAAATTTACACTTTCAGACAGGGTATCAAGCCTACGTTTATCATTACTCCACCATGGAGACTATTTAAAAAATATATTTATATATTTAAGTAAACGTTTACATATAATTTTATTATATCTTGTACAGCGTATACCACAGATTATACGAGACCTATAATCTAGATTACAATGTCTAATCTAATCGTAACGCCACAATGGAAATACGTTAACAAAACGTGTTTTGTCCTTCATATAGTCTTTCTGATTATATTATGAGATTTTCATACCTAATACATATTATGAAACATTATTTATTTTACTTAATGAAGTATTCAACTGTATTAGTTATATAAAGTTTTTTTTTAATTTTATTTCTTAGTCTTTCAACATGTGGCACACAAAATTGAACGTTAATTTAAATATTTACGTTATGATCTTCACCTAAATGTAAACACAATGAAATTTCAATTCAAAAGACCGGAAACATTTAATGTTTTGAAAACATATTACACATTTTATATCTTTTATATGTCACATATATGTAATATACGTTTTTACACCTATTCCGACTGCCAGAGGTCAGGTCACGCTAAGGGTGACCGGAGATTAGCACACTTAGCCACACAGACTCCTCACGTTTATAACTCTAGCATAGACTGCATAGTGACTCACTCTCTGATGGTCTCGACGGCCTCCTCGTACTTCATGCCGAGCTCGATGAGCGCGATGGCGACCATGACGGGCGCGCGGCCCAGCCCCGCCACGCAGTGCACCGCCACCGCCGCCTCCGGCTTGTTGGCGGCCCTTATTATAAAGAACCATCATTTCATTATTATTATTATCATAAATTAAATTGGTATATAAACAATATGAAAGAGACTCGGACTGCAAACGCGACAGATGTGAGTTCGATTTCCTCTCTACGATATGGATTATTTTCATTTCCACGCTTTGGTAACAGGAAGCCCGGCGTTGAGTTCTGTCACTTAACACGCAACGTACCGAGTGTTATTACACTAGGTTTCCCTGCATCTCTTGCTTTATGTTTGTAAGATTATAAGTGAATCTAAAAAACATATAGAAATTTTGATATGAAGGTATGCAAATTGATAAAAATATTATTGTACCCAAAGTATATTATAGCTGTAAGTTCTTGTTTAGTTATTATTAAATTCAAAAGCATAGCAGCAAACATAAAATCTTATGATTTTTTGTTAAGCTGTATAACTAAACAATACATAATTAAAATTACCAATTTTAATTATTATTTTTGACATGAATAAGCACTATCTGTACATACACAAAATAACTAACGATATTTTTGAAATTACTATATGATTTGTATGTGCTTTCATATTAAAATACGAATAACATAAGATGTGTTTATCTTATAATTGTTAAGGTTATTGTCATACCTGTAGTCCATAAATAGATAGTGAATAGGTATATTCTAGACAACGAACGTCGTATATATTACATGCGATATTGATACAATTTTAGACCATATTACATATATACGTCGTTAATCTTACAGCAAATGTTAAGAAACAAATCAGCCAATTATATTATACAATATAACGCAGCGACTTCTGTTTATACACACATTCATATTGTTACATTAAATTAAGGTATTTTGATAAGCATCAATTGTTTTAATTTTAAATACAGTATCAAACAGCTGCTTCGGCAGACACGAAACCGTCTCACTCAAGACTAAACAGTAAAGACTTCAACAAGTAATGTTTTGACATTGACAGCTTGATGCTTCGTTTATATAAATGACCTCACTCGTTTTTCAAATTAAAAAGTACATTCGGTAAACAAATATTAAAAGGGCTCTCTCTATTCTTACATATATTTCACTGAGCGTTTGCAAATTCGAATACAAAATCATTCTATTTACGTATTATAAATAAGTCAATTTTCCCATGTGCTGAATAGATAAACACAATGTCGAGTCTACTAGAATAAAAAAGAAGTATAATAACTTTAGTTTTAACATTTGTGAGATAAGATCATTTTAAAGTTACATCATTGTACAGACCGTTGAACTACATGATACGCAATAGTATACTAATCGGTACAAAAATGTACGTGACGATTGCAAAAATATGATTGATGTATATAAAAACTAATACAGGCAGACGTTTTATATAAAAAATATATTTATATATATAGACATACATAGATATCCTATGCTTCTGGATCCACTGATGATGCAGACTATGCATAATATAATAAAAAACATTAAAACATCTCTTTCAAAGGTATCATAACTTTATATTGATATACTATACCCTATTTATTTTGGCATGAGATAAAATGGAAACAAAGAAATATTGCTTCTAAGATTATTACATATCTTTTCAAATATATTTAATTTGGTCCAGGAGTATTATGTTTTAAAACATATTAAAAAATCTATTTATCAAAAACAAAATAATCAGAAAACTTTACATTTAACAAAACAAGAGACTTAATAAAAACAACAAAAGTAGCAATGGAATCAAAACAGTACTGTCTTATGAACAGGTTGACCAATTGTAAAAATGGTGGATATAATCTGACTGATGAAAAAACATCACATTTTAATATAAAACATCTGTAGTACCTGTACTCTATAATTTTTTATACTGGTTTATTTCTATAGTATTATAATGTGTTTCAAGTTTGAGAACTAGTTAGCTTTTGGGTGTTTTTATATGTCAAGTATTTAAGCATTATTTTTAAAAATTAAGAAAATAATTTATGTTATTTATGATACTGAATGAAAAACAATGTTTATTTTTGATTCTTGTATTTGTTTATTTTCACTTGATATTATATAAAAGTTGTAGATGAGCAATTTTAAGATATAATTATATAAAAAAAAATATTATTGATGAAATCGTTAAATTTTAATTATAAATTATTATTATCTAAGAAGTTCTATAGACATCGTTCAATAATATTATTTGTATCTGTAAATCCATAGCTTTCTTACTTAATATACTATATTAAACTCCATCAATCGTGACCTATAAATTACCTTTTTATTAGTTGTTTAACTTTTTATCTCATGTCTTCTTTAGTATAGACTAAATCGTAATAGTTATGTAAACGCCCGTTATGCGCGCAAGCGCATAAATATATTATTTTACAGCGTTACATTACACATTTTTTAAATTCACAAACTTTACTCTAATAATATAACATGCATGTATACACCTGTATACACCTTTAAATAACTTTTAGACCAATAAAGATACAGATGAACAAACTCACTTGTCGCGCAAAATCTCGAACCAGTCATCAACAACGTTGGCCGGCGGGAAGGTACCGTCGTCGTAGGCGAGGTCGCGCACCTCGATGCTCTCCGCCTTCAGCGGCGCCGTGTCGTAGCTCGGCTCGCAGACGCGCACCACGGTGCACACGTTGTGCTTCCTTAGCTCCTGGAAATTGTCATTCCATATATTTATAACTAGTTTCTATTTGCGGCTGCTCTCGTGTACTCTCGGAAATTCAAGCTCTTCCGTTTTTACTACATGTTTTATTGTTGCTATACTACTAGATGCATCACCAATAATTAGACCCATACACCCAATAGAACATTATTTTTTAATTCGTACCATTTATTTCTGATAGTAGCATGTTCAACCAAACAAATTATTTAAGCTTTATAACTATATTAGTATAGACATATTAATAAAAGTAATAAACGCCAAAATAGTTATAGAACTAATCTATACTTATAATAAATCTGTAGAAAAGTCGTTTCTGTACATTGAAAATAT
>DWAP01000841.1:0-18381 GCA_018230625.1 Heliconius eleuchia
TACATATATTCAAACCTGGCAATACAATATCATTTAGTTCTCGTTGCGAAAGGAACATAATATTTTTTTTGATACTGCCCAATTAATGGCTACTAACGGTACAATAAAATGAGGAATTCTTAAAAAAACAAAACTAAACACTAAAAAAGTACCATTCAAAAAATATATGTACATATAAATGCAAAACAATGTTTAAATGAATTATTTATTTTAAAAATAAAACATGCTTATTATATTTTGTTCTAAAATCAATGAGTTTTTAAAATCAATGAAATATATTATAATAAAAAAATAAAACAGGCTATAGCAAAACATTATACAGCCTTATTGGCATTATAGTTTAATATCAGCCACTTTTTGACATAAGCATTTTTTTACTTTACCAAAAAAATTATGGTTATAATTACACTGTATATTATGTTATAAAAAAATTACAATATCATATTTTGTTCTGAACATCGGAGTTTAATATATTTCGTTGATAATTGTTATATTTAAATACACAACAATATTATAAATTACAATCATCAACTATTTATTACAATATACATTTTAAAAAAGACTTCAAAAAAATATAATCATAATAATTAGTTAGAAATCATTCATTTTACAAATTCTTATACATTATATATAAATCTTATATATGAAGAACAAAAATAAGCATAATAAAATAATATAACAAAAAATATTAAAGTTATTATTTATCAATGTCTGATAAGTCCCTGTTATTTAATCGCACATATTTGCACGTATTATATATATATATATATATATACATTAATGTATCGATAAATCTTAGGTTTTACCAGTAAATCTAAAGATTTGTCAAAAGAGATAATAGGTGTGCGGATCTTTTAAAATAATAATGGGTTTTTCGGATAATGTAATTTTACCATTTTGGGATATTCTAAGTTTTAGCAATTAAGGTTGTTTTCAGAGGAAATAAGTAACCCTTATAAGATCATTTTGTTATTCTTCCATCTGTCTATCTGTCAAGGGCTTTTATCTTAATAACGCTAGGAGATATCGAGTTTTAAATTCAAATCATATACGGTCCCTTAATTACCTGAAAAAATCGTAATTCTACATTTACTGAAAAAAAGACATGGTCGTTTATATCACAAAAAATGCGTATTTCGACGCTATGATCGGGATCAAAATTAATAAGGAACTTCTGATTGACCTAGAATTATGAAATTTAGCAGCTGGCATCTACAGGTAGTACTAGTTCACGAAAAAAATCGAAAACTATGTACTATACACTTAAAAAGGGGCAAAATTTAATATTGAAGCCGGTAGTTCAAATGAGGTGTCACATGAAAGGGCTCTGGTTAAGCTAAGCTTGAATTTCAGAAAAAGCTCGAGATCTATAATTTTTGTACGGAACCCTCGGTAGGCGAGTCCGACTCGTGTTGGTTCGGTTTTTTTGTTTTATAATAAAAAGAACATTTCTATATTTTTACATTCCTAAGATTTACTACTAGTAAAACATAGTATTTACCAGTATAGGAGTTCTGTCTTTTATAAACAAATAGAAAGGACACAGCAAAACATTTAATAAAATATCTATTAAGTAAGTTATAAAAAAGATTTTAAGAAAAAAAATTACAAGGTGAATATACAAAAGGAGTTAAAATTGCACATAATAGAAAAAACTTATTAATTATTATCTGTGTAAACTATTTCTATAATCTATATAACAAACATGTAATAATACTATTCATAATATAATTATAATAAAAGTTTTGGGTGATTACAGAATAAAAATGAATCTTATAAAGTATATTTTATATGAAATCTGGATTAGAACCCACACCTCAAATCACAAGATTTTTCTTGTAAATTGAGCATACATAATAACAATATTATTATCATTATACAATCATATATTGAAAAATGTGTATTAAATACGTAAATAATACTATTTATAATATAAAGGTGCATTTGGACAACTCCGAAAATAAGGTATTTCTAATAACTATTAACATTCGCCAAGCTAGTAGATACCTCAGAGTATCTATCGAGTGACTTGCCAAAGCACGAAAGAGTTTTAGAGTTGGCCCGAAGCACTATAAAAAAAACTAATAAAAATTTTGAAAGATTACATAATAAAATTATATTGTATCTTCATATGTAGTCTGAATAAGAACTCGCGCACCTCAAACCACAAGATCTTTCTTGTAAATTGAGCAAAATTATTGTTCAATATCATTATATTATCACGTTTTTATTGAAATAAAAATGTATATTAAATACATAAATGTAAATGAAATGTATGAAAATAGGGAGGAAAACCAAGAATATCGTGTGGTGACTGTGAACGTCATTGGCAGTGATTTATCGTGGAACAGGGATGTTACGGAGCTCAGTAACCGAAGCTATTGAATATTTCAAATAAAAAAAAAACTATCCGTAATCGTAATCGTTAAGTTAAATAAATCGTAAAGTTTCGGATATTGTTGGATATGAGCTGATTCTAAATAAAGAACGAACGATACGAACGAAAATTTTATGCTGACTCCCACATAGCAAGGTGTTAAGAGACTCCGCTGCCCACACACCACTCAATTTAAGAGACATTTCGTGTTAACTGGCAGAAATCAAAGCGCGCCTTGTCTTAATATCAAATAAATCAGCTTCACGCTGTATCCTGCACACAGCAGGGTAGACAGAGAGAACGTAATGTTAAGACACTCCATTCCCCACTTTCTGCCGTTTTCTGGAGGCATTGCGTGTTGAGTGGCAGAACTCAACGCCGTGATTAGCCTCGACACCAGAGCGAAGAAATAAAAATATAAATTTAAGTAAATATTTCATCTCCTCAAGTGGGGATCGAACCGACAACCAGTCGGTTTAACAGTCACACTTCGTGCCGCTGCACCACGACTGGCCTCAAAATGGCCTGGCTTCTCTTAATATCAGAGAGGAAATTAAAATACACCAAGTCTTCGGGTGGTAATGGACCACACAACTGACGCGTTTATGACCAAACTGACTCTAGCACAGACCTCATGCATGACAGCCTAAACACAGATTTTTTTTTATTAGAAATCGATTTATAGCCAGTCGTGGCACAGGGGCGCAAGTGTGTGTTGTGAGGTAAAAAAAAATCATTTCTTTGCTTTGGTGTCGAGGCAAAGCGTGGCGTAATGTCTCCAGAATTCGGCGGGAAATGAGAAACGCAACGACTTAACACTTCCTTCTGCCAATCCTGCTGGGTGCGGGATAAGGCGTGAAGTTGACAAAAAAATTATTACCGACAAATATCACAAGCAGCTAACACCGATACAAAATGTAAAAGCACGGCTATCAATAATGGATTCTTTAAAAAATATTTTTCTAAAAATCTTATATATCGGTAAACGAAAGCAAAACCGATAAAATATTTTTTTGGTAACCAAAACCGAAATAGTTATATTCTTATACCCATATCTCGATTCATATTAGAAATTCTACAACCCTAAAAGACTAGACTTTTCCGTAATCAAAACTATACGAAAGTAATAAATAATTTAATATCCGAAAACGATACAAAGTATTGTTGAACAATAGTTCTTATTTCCATATCTTTATCCAGATCTATATGTTACATCAGCAAAAATTTGATATCCGTACCCGCATACATAACCGCAATGTTCCATAACATCCCTGTATTGGAATATAAAAATGACAAACATCCATAACAATATTCCTATAATTAATTATTAAGAGATCATTTTATATGCAAAACGTTTGTTAAAGAATTTAAATTTCATCAATGAGAGCTAATGTATAAGAAAAAGGTTTTTTTTATTATTCAATAGGAAAAAAGGTAGAAACTATTAACATTTTCAAAGTGTTATTTCTCACTGAGGAATGAAAAAAATTCTAAAAAAATAATACAAATCTAAACATCTCTTAGAAAAATTAAAAAGTTTTAACAAATATTTTTACAGAAGACTGCAACACAATTATTAATAAACATACTTTTACATTATTTTTAAATATATACAATTAAATATACAATTGATTGAATTGAATGGAAACAAAAATTTTTGTAAAGGTATTGATCAAATGACCTTCATCTTAGTAGTCAGTTTTTGTTAAGAATAATTTATTAGGCAATTTTTTGAAGCCATCCTTGACATGTCATATTTTTTTACCTATAATTAAATATATTTTTTGGGCCATTTTTAAAAAAAAATTACATATAATATGTTGTTTGTTTATTAACAAATGTGTCATTAACATACTTTAAGAAGAATCTAACTTATACACTTGAACTTACTTATATTTCAGTGCAGTCAAATGCATAAGTTTATATTAAATGAAAAAAAAATGCTGAAAAAATATTTCAATAGCACAAAATTAGCTCTCACTGTCATGAAAAATTTAGATTATAGTAATAATAATAATAAATTATCATATGTCAAATTTTGCTTTATAAAATTGACAACAATCAAATTTCATATAGCATTATACAAAAAACATCTAGTTTTCAATATACATACAAACACACATACAGTGTTAAGCATCACATCTAAGAACAAAAAGTGACGTAACTCAAAAACTGCCAGTTTTTTTGATTCATGCTATATCCCGCTCGTAGTAGGGTAGGCAGAGGAAATATAGTGTTACGGTACTCTGTTCCCCGTGCACCATTCAAATTTAAAGACATTGTGTCGGGTGTGGCGGAATTCAACGCCACGCTGTCTTTCTACCAGAGCGAGGAAAAATAATTCATTTCCCCGAGTGGGAATCGAACGCCACAACTTTTGCAATTACTGTCATAAGCTGACTGTAAAAATTCCCATTTTTAGTTAAGTCACTTTTTTTCTCATAGTTTTAATACGAATTCTAAAAAAACCAGGGTATTAATATAAGATTACACACAACCTTAAAATTGTATTCATTTACAATTAAACGATTTCTTAAAAAAAAACGGGATTTAGACAAGTTTAACATTGTAGTAACAATGTTTTGAATAACATATATTTATTATAATGTCACTGTCATAATTAAATATTTATTCAATTAAATTTTAAATTTATTTATAAAAATCATTTTGGTGATTAATTAAAAATTTGATGTTTTTATGGAATTACCAGTTTATTTATTTTTTATTTAAATCTGAAATTGTGTGGAATATTTTTATTGAATAAGTAAGAAGCTAAAAAAAAATTTATTAAATGATAAAAAAAAACTTTTTTAGTTATGATGTCTTAGGAATATAAACCATTATATTATTATTTAAATTAATCATCGTAATAGCTCTTTTAAATATTGCATTTTTAATTATAGCATAGTATGTTTAATGACACCTAATCCACAAAAAAGAAAATTTTATGACAGTGACATATTAAAAAAGAAAACCATACAGTCCTGTCAAAAGGACAGATAAAACAAATTGAGTTTTCTTTCAATATAAAATTCACACAACACTGTCTATGACTAGCCCACCTTAAAACAGCCATCATAAGCATAGGTTCCGTTCCATACAAAAAACCACATTTTATTCTTTATGAACTAAACGAACTGATAGTGCTATTTTTATTATCACAAAAATTATTATCAGTCTTTAAAGCCAATTTTTTCATTGGATCTATAATATTAGTATCATCACTTTTTATATCTAACTTATCCTCTGTACCAACTTTGTTATCGAAAACAGGGAAAAAGTCAAAATGTGACTTTCCATTACTAATTTTTTTATCATTTTTATTATTTTTTTTCTTGGCATCCTCCATTTTGTTTGTTCTGAATGAACTAGAAGGCTTGGTCGTTTCATTCGTAGAATATTTCTGTTGTATTTCGTTTATTTGATTGTGATTTTCTCTTGTAGACACTATCTGTCCATAGACAGGCGTACAGTATGTCGTATTGTCATCGCATTTACTATCTTTATTCGAGTTATTCTGATTAATTTGACAATTATTCATTCCGGAATCAAATTCTGATTTCTGACCGGCATTTTTGAGAATTTGTTTAGATGATTTAACTGGTTTCTTTTCAGTGCTTCGGTTTGGTGAACCGTTGTCGAGTTTCCCATTTTTGTTGTTTGTTTGGTCATCTTCGTTTACGTCTTCGTTGCCGATGCCGTCGATGTCGTACACCTGGAATATATATTTTTTATTCAAATCTCTACAAATTAAATCGGAAACGCGAAGGATGTGGTTTCAATTCTAGGGGATCTCACTAGGGGATTCCTCGCTTTGGTAACAAACCACGGTATTAAGTTCCGCCACTCACTACATAGATTTACTATTTTTTATAAGTGATTGTGAGTAAAGCATCAGTAAGTTCTTTAGTTCTGTTGTTCTTAGACTTCTAAGTTCTAGAGATTTTTATTTTTAGCTTGACACTATATACTGTATATATAAAAAAATATCTCAGAAGGAATAACCAAAACCTTACAATAATATCAGCCCATAGATTAAGCAGGTTTTAGAAAGCACTACAGCACAATTGATCATATCCACACAGTAGAACAGACTTTTTTTGAAAAATACAATGAATATCAGAAACCATAGCTTTTATAGATTACTTCCAAGGCATGTGACAACCTAAATCATTCTTGCATTAACATTTTAAGAAACACGTATTTAAAGAGCAAGAGCCACATAAAATTGGAAGCATATGGTGAACCATTTTGCATAGAGGAGTCAGACAATGAGATCCAAAGTCTACAGACATATTTAATGCTGTGCTAGAAACTGTTTTTAGAAAACTGGACTGGGGTGAATATGATCTCAATATAAATGGAACCAACTAAATCATCTAAGGTTTGCTGATGATATAATTTTTTTAGAGGAAAATCCCAACAAATTAACTATGATGATGATAATCCCTAGCAAACAAAAGCAAAGTTGGACTTGAAGTAAATATTGATAAAATTAAAGTAATGACAAACACAGTAGAGGTGGACAACAAACATGGAAATAACACTAGAATATATGCAAGACTATGTACATCTGGGCCAGATAATCTCCCCAAAAAATTGCAACGTCAAAAGAGGTTAACAGGAGAATTGCTAATGGCTGGAAAAAAGTGCTTTGTTTTTCATAATCTCTGAAAGAGATTATGAAAAACAAAGCACTGAATAAACATATAAAAACAAAAACATTTAACACTAGTATCTTTCCATGTCTATCATATATTAGTGAGACCTGGTTTCTCACAGCTGAACACAGAGAGCAACTGTCTAAGTGTCAACAAGCTATGGAGAGGAGCAAGCTTAAAGTTAATTGTAAAGATACATTAAGAAACTCAGTAATATGCAGCAGAGCCAAAGTGGTTTACATCTTAAAACTGGGGCTGGACAGGTCACTGTAGGGTACCCAAGAGGGTGCACAAGGAAGCGAGGATGTCTTCTCTGGTGGTGGGAGGATGACATTCGACAAATTCATACTGGATGAGATTTGTGGCAGATAGAGATCAAGGAAGTATACTGGGTCCAATTCTCTACATCATTTTTTACTGTCAACCTCCCAACTACAGATAAAACCATGGTTGCAATATATGCAGATGCCGCAGTGGCCACTGCTGTGTTAAAATAGAAAAAATCTTACAGCTGCATCAGAATACCAGCAAATATCATAACTTTTAAGCTCAGAATGGAAACATGTCTACCAATAAAACTGAACAATGGTGAAATCCCGCAAGATGACAATGCAAATTATTTGAGTATGGACAGAAGACTAACATGGAACAAACATATATGGACTAAGCGCAAGCAGCTAGATATAAAGTTATGCACTGGTTAATTGGACAATACTCACAAATGAGTACACAGAGAGAGTTGACAGTATACAAAGCCATCCTGAAAGCAATATGGACTTATGGCTTAAACTATGGGGCACAGACAGCAACAGTAAAACAACACCCCTCCGTTCATTAGTAACAAAATTATATATATATGGACTTAAAATTACCAACAGTTAAAGAGGAGATAACATAGTACAGCAACCCTTACCATAAAAGACTATCACAACATGTTAATGAGCTCACTTTTCAGTTGAATGGGGATCAAGGCCTTAAATACAGAAGATTGAAAAGTCATAACTGTCTTAGCAGCCATAAAAAATAGATATACCAGGATGGAGTGAGACACCAGTATGAACTGTCTCACCAAGATATAAAAATAAACCATGGATACATTGTATCAAACATAACAGTTGCTTATTAATATGTAAACAGATTACAATAATAAATGTTATTTATTTTAAAAACACCAAATGACACCTACCTTATACATAACATCCTGATTTAAGCCTTTCTCCCTTTCCCGTTTGTTTTGTACCGCAAGCCATACATCTTTCAGTTCTCCAGCCAAATCTCTATCTTTCAATATAACTGGGTTCCTTGTTAGTACTAGACCAGGATTCATTGCTTCTACAAAATCACATAAAAGACTAACTAGGGCTTCACGATCCTGGAATTCAAATATTTGTTTATGAGTTTCAACCATAAGTAATGATTTATAAATTAGGAGAAATAATGCATACACCCTCAATCTTCAATTTATCAACTTTATTTTCCACATAATCAAAACCTAAAGTGTAATGAGTCAATTGTTTTGATTTAGGTCACTGTACCTGTGGTCAGAGGTGCCTCTTCCACTTAGAATACACAACTTTTTTTATAAAAACTGTACAAATGCTTTCCATAGAATAAAAGCAACAAATGAAACAGCAGAAAATGGCAGAGAGGTCAACAATACAAACAATGAGAAAGTGATATTGTCAAAGTGGCTGAAAGAAACTTTAAGTGTTGTTAATTTTATATATTAATGTAGTTATGGTAAATATATATAGATACTGATAAAAAGTGATTGGGAAGCTAAGTGTAAGGCATGCAATAGATTTAATTGATAAGAGATAGAAAAGAATTTTGTAATAAGATAAACATACAATGAAATTTAAATAGGTTTTATTGCACTGTATATTGTTAAATCATTAACTGTCAGAATAATGAGGCTTTATTATTATGATGATTATTTATTAACTAATGAAAAAGAGGATAAATAATGTTAATTTATCATTCATATTTACCGTTGGGTTTGAAGCATTTTTTCCATTAGCTTTCAATATATCTGGATTTACCATAACTGCAAAAACTAGCAGCGGTGGTCTATTACTGTTTGGCCCACACCCTTGATGTACCTATACATTGAAAACATTTTATAAACATATAAAATGTCATATTAAAGGGACAGTTATATTAAAATTAGAGTATGACTTTAGATATTCACTTTAATACTGGTTCGCGGTACTAATTAGGTTTATATTAATTAGTTACCTGCATACCACCGTACAATGGTATTGGATCTGAATATTGTTTAGGATTAGCTATTTTCTGCCATCCCAGCACGTTAATATATAGTTTTTCTGTAGTATCCTTTATTGTATCTTGTATGCACATATGAGGCTGCGGTGGATTTTTAAATTGACGAAAAGCTCTCGAACGCACATATTGTATCGGAACAGTTCTTTCTTGCGGGTTTTGGTTATCCATCAGTTCGTTTTACACTTATAAAACACACAAAGTTAGCTAAAATACACTAAACATTCGCTATAAATACCAATAACTAATAATGACATTTCTAAAAGGCCTCACTACCGACCTGACTTACAAGTTTATTGAACTCTCGCACGCCGCATCTAAACACCATTCAAAACTATAAATGTATCATTAATCACTCCATATGTTTATCTGTTAACCGTTTATATATAAATGTTTACAATAAAATCTAAAATTCTGTAAATAGAAATGAAAATAAAGGTAAAGGCTTCCGTAAAAGAGAAAGATGTCAAAAGGCGGGTTAGTTTCTCTTTTTTTTTTAAGTTTTTACTCTGTGAAGCTTAGAACGAATACGTTGCGCCGAATAACTACTGCTAAATATTTTTAACTATACCCACACAATTTACTGCTGTAAAAAATTTGAGATAAAGAAATTAAGTACTCTTTTTCGTATGTTTATGTAATAATACATAGTGATCTTAGTTGCTATATGAAAATGTACACATTTCATTCATAATGTTTCTCTTAGCCTTAATTTAGGCTTTATACCGTACTAGTACTAGTTATTGAATTTTAGACTTAGAAAGGTGCAATAAAATTTGTATAGGTACTTTTATGGTTCAAATGAAATTTTGTTACTAAACTGAAAAGAAAGCTTTTATAAACATTTATGCCTTCAAAATATTGTTAGAAATTTTTCTAAGCTATTCGTTTGTTAGATAGAGAATATTGCTATTATAAGACTATTAATAATATTAGACTATTTCGGAAGTTATCGCAAATATAAGCCCAGAAAATGTTTTGGTATATTATAGTACCTACTAGAATATTAGCATAGCAGAATAGATTTATGCACCAGAGTTAGGTAGTTTTGGGAAAAATGATATTTAATAAGACAAAGTAATTGGGCGAAATTTGCTATATATAATGTCAAGTAGGTCAATCTATTAAAATAAAACAAGAAGTTTTTATACATTTTATTCTTATAAATTTTGTGTTGTTTACTCTATTTGATGTGACATTGTGAACGAAATATGTCTTAACCATAAATTAATAACATTTCTACAAAAAAGTATAATAATAATAAGTTAAAGATAATTGTTATTTTCTTAGAAGAGCATAATAACTGTAAGCGCCTTTCAATATCTAAAAAAAAGGAAATAATTATTTTTTTAAATAATTTAACATTACTAGAAATATTAATGTCTAAAATATTATCATATCTAACCACTATTTATCGATCGGTGACGTTAGATAAATGGTAATTAGACAATAACTATAGAAAATAAAAAAGATGGACTTCATAAAAAAATTAAAAACTAGCGTGAAATATAAAAAGTAGACCGAACAATTACACCATTGAAATGTTGAAACTTTTACAAGGCAAAACAAGAATTAATTAAAATTGATTTTATCATTAAATATATATGTATTTTCATTATTAAAGACTTTCCTGGACTGGACTTTTCCATTGCGGAAATTTTATAACAAAAATATAACACATATAACATTTAAGGTCACAATTAGTCACAAAATCATCACTATTTGCATTCAAGCTGCGATATTCGCCAAAAGATACACAAATATAAAAAAAAGTGTTAATATACCGTTACAAAAGTAGATAAAGTCAATTCAGTAAATGGCCCTGCGGTATATGTATGCACTATTTTAAGTTGTCCAGCCAGAATAAATATATTTTTCCTTTGTCTAAAATCCATTTTCCACCATTCGCTTTCATACGGTCCTAATGTCACTTGTTGGTTCTGAAAGTATTAAACATTTTATTTAATTTGTTCTAATGTTTTAATTAAAATAGATTAGTAACATATAAAAATAGTTTAAAGACCGACTATCTCAGTCTTAGGGTGATGGTTGTGGTTCCGAATTCAAGTCTTGGAAATGAATTACTTTTATGTCTCCATTTTGGCAAAAAGCTGAATAATATCGCGAAAATTTTGAAGTATGTGGGAGTCAGCGTGTAGGTATAATTAAGAATTCTTATAATTTTTTAAATTAAAGTTTTTAAACTCGTAACAAAAAAGCTTCATTTATTCTTATCAGATACCCTATTGTCGGGCTAATGGTTTCTTACTCGGAAATATATTAATGCTAAGATGAAGACGTCTATTTAAGCGAATTTAGGTCTCTTACATGAGTGGAAAACGAATATCCCACCAAAAACTTCCTGTACAAACCAGCCAAGTATCGTTGAAGTTGTTAGTCGGTGCATGGCATGTGCATATTTTTTGATGTGCGTATTTTTTGTCGAATTTGGCCTCTTTTTGCAGAAAGCAGTTTTTTCTTAATTAGCTTATCAGAGGTCTTAGAACCATAAATCAAAAAAAGTAGGAGTGACAACTAAATAAGACATGGCGTGGGATAATGAGCATATTAACATACAGAATAACTTTTGTTAAGGCGACATTTCCTTTTCTCCCATATTTTAGCCGAGTTTTTGTATATCAAAAGAAGAGTTCCACCATGCTGAATAAATTATGCAAAAGCAGTATATTGACATCTTTAATAGTTTCTCTGGGCTCTTCCCTCTTCTGTAGACAGTTTCTCATCAGCGTCAATTATTTTATACTTCAGATTATTTTATAGTTTCAATTACTCTATACGTCAGATCTTCGATGTTCCTAGGTTTGATAGGTTTCCCTTTACGTGGACGTTGCTATCCCTCTGTACTAAATGTCAGCTTTCTACTTCTATGGGAAGCACTAGTTCTATTTTGATGAACCGTGAGTAAGTGCGTGAGTGAATCGGTGAAAATAGTAAAACGTTGCTTTCGCATAATTTCGGTAATATATTACCAACAAGCTTGAAATTTTCAGGTTTTGGTGTGTGCTATTAGCTTACTGGTACGCTACTTCTAGATAATAACGATAAGTACGATAATTTTAATTATAAATATTTTTCAACGGTTCTCAAATACGGGAACGAAAATACAGATCTGCGCGAATTATATATTATTGCCTATCTAGCTAAAAAAATATAAATTCTTACTTTCACTAAGACATCGTTGCTATGCCAACAAAACATAAAGAGTTGTGCGACGCCAAATATTAAATATTCAGCCATTAAAACTTTTTGCGTTGTATTTGTTGCAGTCTAAAATAAAAAAAAATTATGTATTTCACGAATCGTCATGGTTGTTGGTTTAGATTAACTCTTGAGAAAACTTAGGTATATTAATAATTATTGAATGGGAAAGATCTATTTTTGTTATATTATCATTCTGAATTAACTGAGTCTCTTAACATTCGGTAGATTTCTTATGTCTACTTTGCTATGTGGATGAAGTTGTGAAAAAATCATCAATATTTTTACTTTAACTTAAAAAAACGTAATAACGCATATAAAAAGGAGTACTGATTTTATTTTGTAAGTTTTAATATACTTTTAAAGTTTTACTTTTAAACTTTTAAATTAAAATAATAACTTACAGTAAGTTGAAATGCACTCGCACATAACATCAAAGAACACATAACCACGTACAGAAACATAACCGGCGATAATAATGAGTTGAATAGCCTCGAATATCTGAAAATGTAAAATTTTTTTTTTAAATTCTTAAAAACTTTAAAATATCAAAGTAACAATGATGAATTCTTAAATTATTGTTTTGTATTTGGTTCTTTTTTTGAGCAGTAAACATGGCGCTTTAACGGTTAATGGCACGAATAGTTCGGGAGGAGTATCGATAATGTGTCTACATTTTTTTTATTTAAAAAACTTTCATATGTAATTTATAAAAAAATAAATTGACGTTATCTGGCATTAATGAATGTGAGTTCAAATCTTACTTGTTGGAAGTTTATACTATTTTATTAGGAAATGGAAATAAGTTGTCTGGTAAAATAGATAAGGTTCAGAGCTTTAAAATTCTAAATGTTACGGAAAATTAATTGAAAATTATATGTGCTCCCTTGCCTACTTGTGAAATATATAATTACGATAAAACAAGTATTTTAAATATAATAAATAAATACAGCTTCACGCTGTATCTCGCACACAGCAGGGTAGGCAGAGGGAACCTAGTGTTAAGACACTCCACTCCCAACAAGTATAGTTGTGAAATATTTAAAAGATTAGACAACAACTTTCTTGATTATTATAATGAAATATTTGATTTTTTGTAGCTTAAATTAAAGTTTTAAAGAAAAAAATAATATTATGTCACAATTTATTTATTAAAAGTCACTTAACATATATTATGGCTTTGTATATTATTTGTTCCGATAGAAAATGAATAAAATTTTTTATATTTTACTTTTGCCGTTGTAGCTTTTTACAGTTTGATTAAAATGTCTAAAAACTCAAGAAAACGATAATAGCTCATAGTGAAACAAGATACAGACGTAAGAAAATACAAAAAACAATGATGCTACCAATTCTGCTATATGAGGGCAAAATTATAATATATTAATATTATAATATGGAATATTGAACGAAAGATGAATGCGACCTTTCTAAGATTGATATAATGTCAATGATGACATCTAAATTAAGCTTATGAAAGCTTAATTTAGATGCGAGTGAAATGTGTGAAAAACATATTAGATTTATTAATTGTTTGCATGTTGATAAAAGAAAATATCGGTAAAGGTATTTTACTTAAGATTATTTACTTAATATTTAGAAGAAATGCGCAATTTATTGGGAGAAGTTCATCTAACAATTTTCAACAGGATAATAGTGACTTGAAATTTAATGTTCCTATATATGTGCAGTATATTTAAAGTTACTTTTTAGAAAACGTATAAAATATTGAACTTTGAGGAACGTGGTGTTTGTTTAAAAAAAAGCGGGATAAAAAATATTTTTCCTTCCTAAGTGTAGCATAACACTTCAAAAATGAAAAAATATGCAAAGTTATTTAACCATAAAAAACCTTTTAAAAATTTTAATTTTATGTATATTAATTTTTGTGAAGATTTATTGATTGATTTCTTAATTTATGGCGTTTCGAGCGTGCCAGTTGAGCACAATTCATTTTGTCCAATGTCACGTTGTATGGAAAACATACGAAGGAAATTGACCGGTAAAAAAAAAAAAACTATACACAATTATGGAATACATGTAAAAAAAATAAGGATTTATGTGGATGTTATTATTGTTATACTGTCTGACAGTAAGTAGAATAAAAAATAAATTCAGATGCCTGATGGATTGAATTTAATGCTAATTTCATTTCTATATTGCCATATTTTTCTTCTTCTTCTTGTTTATATTCTATCTTGTGAATAGAATGTGTGACTTGCAAGTTATATTGCAGCATTATGAAGTTTGTGTTATGCCGTAAGCTTGAGACCTTACACCTACCACGGATCACCGGAGGATGCTTAAAATATTAGAAGTTAAATTTAATTTACTATCAAATAATTAGTACTATTTACGTGTCTGAACACTAGGTCATGACTACCTAACGTGCTGCATACGGATCAAATCTACTTGAAGCTTAAAAAACGATTCTTAACTGACACCTTAGAATATAAAATATTAGAATGAATACATAAACAGAAAAAGTATTTTATAATTTGGGCTTATATAATTATGTCAGATATGTAATATGAATATAATAAAATTTAAATTTTGTTGTTAAACAGAATTTGCTCAATACAAAAGCAATTACACTGTTCTAATTATATAAAATTTGTCATGATCTGTTAGTCATGAGAACTAGGGCTTGATGAGCGCGGCTGTTGCAAACCATCTTGCGATTTAATGCGAAATAAGCATTATAATTATCTATAATTTTAAATCATGGCTACGGTAATCATTTATTTGTCATTCGGGTCATTTGTAAATTTTCAATAAAAATGTTTTCCTATTCAGGTTTTGTAACGTTGATTAGTTATTTTTGGTATTTAATTAAAAAATATTTTTATAAATATAATCATATGATTTTTTATCACTTCAGAATTTTGAACTTCTATATGTAGCGAACTAAAGAGTTATATTTTAAAATACTTACTTCATCAATAGAACATGAGTTGTATGCAATTCTCGTATCGTTCTGTATGCTTGTTCATCACTCACAGTTAAACCATTGCAACTGAAGATAGCCTTACATCTATCTCTAAGCAATTGTAACTTTCCTCCAAAAAATACCATAATTACCATAATAATTGTATCGTATGCTGCCATTATTCCAGCTCCATATGCACACAGCAAAACGTGATAAATAACAGTTATCCAATTTCCAGGGAAACTATACTTATCAAACGGCATCCATGAACTAAAAATATGAGGAAACGGCTCTGTTCCATTATTAAAAGCTTCTTGGGACGATAAGTATTTGATTAGAGGAGTTGATATCACGCTTACAAATGTAATGAAAACTAGAGTCCAATAAAAACGTATGACACGACGACAGTATGCAGTGTAGGAATCTAGAATTTGGTTTCTTTCTACGTCTGTGTACTCCCTTTCATATATGTCAGCTTGCGTAACATATTCAATTACTTCTCTCCAGCTATGTTGCCAAAACACAAACGTGTTAGCTTTAACAATACATACAATGCTCAACATTGATATCTTTAGATTCGTCAACACTTGATCTAAATCAGATTTTATGATATAAAGCTCCATGTATTGAGTTATTACAAAAAATGTGACAATTTCGTGAACTATTATGTAAAATGCTTTATTCATTAGGCTTTTACTTAAAATTAAACCCATTTTCTTTAAAATCCAATAATTTGGACCAAGAAGTGGTCTTTGAGGATCCTCTATGCTTGTTATAAATGACTGAATCATTTTATTGTTTGCTTGTTGAAATGTAAAATTTTACTATTTTTAGTTGGGAAACACCTCGTATATATAGCTTTAGCTTACCCTACGTCTGAAGGAAAAATATTATATATGTATGAAATATTTGTAAACCTTTTTTACCGGCACCGTCGTCGCTATACATTTTTGATAAGCAGAATTGAAAAAATTCTATAGTTCAAGTACTACTTAACTTAAGTATACTATAAACTCAAAAAAAAATATTTATTTTTCTAAACAGATTTATGGGAATTTGTTATTTGGATGATATTTTCGTTACAGTAATTAGTTAACCTAAGTAAGTTAGTAACCAAAATACAAAAACCTAAAAAAAGTACTCTACACTTTTTAATATTTGTATTTTTACAAATTTAAAAATTTTCATAGCATATGTATTTTTTATAAGGAGACAATTTCATTCGTTTTGTAAGTTCCTTACAAATTTTTCGACATAATAAAAACAAAGCTTTTAAAAGAAACCTTTACAAAATTTTCTATATAGGTATATATTTGCAAAAACTTATAATTGATACATCAAAATCTAAAATATAACAACTATTTAATAAGTTTTTTTTTCATATAAGGCCATATAACTATAAATATACTAAATAAAAATAAAAACAACAAATGAAATTTCATTAAGTCTAAATTTATTAATATAAAAAAAAAATGTATTGAAATACATATTTTTTTATATTAATAAATTTAGACTTAATTAAATTGCATTACTAACAATTCAATTATTTTAGATATGCAATACGATTCTTATTTAAATAAAATTAATTCAATATATCGATAATAAGTCAAAAGGGTCACATCACTATCATACAATCCAAAGAACGACAAATAGTACAACCCCACAATTTAAACGTCTACATTATACTTACAAGTATATTAGAGCCGCTAAATATGGGCGTGACGGTCACAAAATACAGCCGAAATAAAAATTAAATGAAGATATCAGTATTCAGTAACATGCAATGTGTTGTTGTATAATGGACGTGCCATGCAATTACTGTAATATGGCATATTATTACTGCAATTTTTAGTACTAGGGTGTTGTTAATAATTCTATTTATTAAATAGTTGAGGTCGTAGTGCAGTGGGATGGCGTCTGAATATAAATGCAATGGTTGTGGGTTCGCAAATCGCAAGTCACTGGGAGGCATGGGCGTATCTACAGATATTTTCTGAGGGGGCCTGGCCTACAGCTTTGAACAGATAGGTGTTTCTTCTTTAAGTTTCTTTTTCATTTTTAACCAACTTCTGTAAGAAAAGGAGGTTATCAATTCGACTGTATTTTTTTATGTTTGTTACCTCAGAACTTTTTACTGGATGAACCGATTTTGAAAGCTAGTGCTTCTCGTTTGGTCCCATTTTATTTTAAAATTCATTTCTGACAAAGGTATCTATGAGAAATTTTTCTGAGAGTGAGATTACTTATCGTTCCATTTCTTTTCAACTATCTTTTCTCATTTTCAACCGACTGCAAAAAAGGAAGAGGTTCCCAATTCGCCCGAATATTTTGTTATGTATTTTCTAGTTACTATGCCAAAATGTTAGTTTGCACAAAAATAATACCTAATTAAGATTGAAATTTTAAATAGTACAATCACTACCTACTCGTTTGAGAAGCATCCTCTTAAGGTCTACCCATGACTTAAAATCGTAAAATAAATTAATTTTTAACAAAAAAAACCGACTTCTAACAACGAACTAAAAAGTAAAAAAATATTTTACATAAAGTAAATCGTACTTTGATTTTGTTAAATACAAATTATTTAAAAAAAAAAGAAAGAAGAAGAAGCTTCACGCAGTATCCCGCACAAATTCGAGGCGTTGAGCATTGAGTGGCGGAACTCAGCACCGGGCTTTTGCCTTGGTGCCAGAGCGAGGAAATTAAAATATTAAGAAATAATAATTCATTCCCTCGAGTGGGGATCAAACCCACAACCTTTTCTTCAATCATACCGTTGTGCCCCTGAGCCACGACGGCCTCAAGAACAGACATACTATATTGGGTTTTAAATCGATTGCCAAGTCAGTTTATTTAGTTACTAGCGACCCGCTCGCGGCTTCGCCCGCTTAAACCACAGAATTATTTGCTTA
>DWAP01000842.1:0-18376 GCA_018230625.1 Heliconius eleuchia
TATATATATATATATATATATATATATATATATATATATATATATATATACGTTAGTAATATAAATTTATACGTTAATAATATTCGTCTGTATTTTAAAAATATTTTATTTAACTCTGTCACCCAAAAATCCTACACAAGTCGAATAAAGAGATTTTATGTCCACAATTCGCTGTCGCGGATTTCATCGGTGTCTGACGGCCGAGATAAGGCCTACCTTTTGGCGCTAAGGGTGGTTCGTTAATTAAGCTGCGGAACAACAGTGAAAGAAGGGTAGATTAGCCTCGTCACAGAATCGAGAGTTGGACAGAGACATTCTTAGTATTATAAATTGCATGTTTAGCTTTTATGTTATTATTAACTCTTTTGCTCTATTCATTATGGCATAGGTTTATTATTTCTCAATTTTTATGTTATTTTCAAAGCCTACATTGTATATTATCTGTAACGGGAGTAAGAATTTAGCATATCACAGAAAACCATTTCATAATAGTTTTTTTTTAATTAAGTAACTAGCACGTGACAATATTATTGGATTTAAAAATTGTACGCAAAGAGAACTACGTAATTCAGCGTTAGTATATATATTAGATTTTAAAAAAATTCGCTTCACGCTGTATCTTCCCCACTTAGATAAGATTTTTAAATATTCATTATATATAAGCTGCTGTAATTGTACATTTACTACACGTATTATTACAACCTTATATCTATATACATAACATATGAAGTTAATAACGAGTGCAAAAAGAGATATTCTCTATATTGAACAGGTTTTTCGTTAATATAAGTTCTAATAAGTTTACCCCTCATATTGTAACGATAAGAAAGGTACATTAAAAAGGTCCGGTGTGACAACAAATCTAAAGGAAAAATCTCTGCCTCTGAGAGCCCAACGGTGATAAACGAGAAAAACTTTGGAACTAAATGGAGCATTCGAGATGGCGGAGCAGCGCTGCGCTCGTAGAATAATACTTCCCCCGAAGAAATAACACTTATAGTACGCGAGGCTTAAAATCAAATGTCTCCGTTTCTATTCGGAGTTAAAGCGAACAGTTCTGCCGTATCTTGAGCGATGGTGACAGAAATAAATGTCAATGTCCATGTCAAACTTTCAAATTTATAGCTTAAAGATTATTTCAAGCTTAAAATGGTATAAAAATATACATATATTTAACTCCATAAAATAATAATGTTACGGTAATTGTGTTTGGAAAGAATGAATAGCAATGCTATACTTACATGCGTTTCATTTTTTTTAAGATAAATATAGTGAAAGTACCTGTAAAAAACATAGATTAATGTAAATTTAATATCATAATAATAAAACTTCATACAATGTTATTTACATATCGTATTTCTTTATCAAAAACATATAGAATTTAAATTAGCTAAAACGAAAAACTACTCAACCAATTATAATGAAGTATTGTACAAATATAAAATTTTAAACCTTAAAGTAGTATTTTTTAAGCATAGGATAGCCTTAAAAATACATTACTGATAGAAATGAATCAAAAACATCAAAAATGGTTTCAATTTATTAAACTTATTATATATTTTTTCTAGAAAAAATAAGAAAAAGTAGATTGATTGATTTCATAAATTAAGAAATCAATCAACCTTTTTTTTTCTATTTCTAATGTTCAATGTCATGTCATTTAAAGACAAACGCGATCGAAATAACGGTTAAACATTAGTTATGTAACAAAAATTCCGTAAATATTGCTGTATGCACAAGTAAATGAAAAGTAAAAATGAAATGCGAGGAAGCTAACAATACCTTATCAGATGGTAAGAAAACAACCTGTACAAATTGAATATATGTTTAGCCTGATGTACTTGAAATTTTGTTTAAAAAAGTCATCAAAGAGATAATATTTCGTATATGGTTCTATGGTCTACCTTATCCTATATTAGTAGAAATGATCTATAGAAACGCAGCTATATATAAAAGAAATGATAGATAAATATAAAATATAAACACATGACATAGGAGAACAGTGGTGCATGGGCGATAATATCATAGATAAGTGGTAGCGATCGGCACGTGCGCCGCGTCGAGTGCACCGCCTGTGTCAGCGGGTGACCGGCGAGCGCTATACGCCAAAGAGCTACATCGTCAATTACGTGATTGACAAGTTAACCGACCGTGCTCCGGACACGACGCATTGTGACGCATTGACAGCACCATAAAATTCGAATCGTACGTCACAGTTTGCTGAATGCAAATTTTTGTATGACAGTTACACGGTTCATTACTTCGATTGGTGAAATTTGAATTATGGTTTCCCTTTTTTGTTATAGCGAAAAGAAACGGAGCGAGTTAGCTACAAAGTGTAAACTCATCGCAACCTGTAGCATTCTTTTTACTGAAATGAAAATAACGCTCAAATAAATGGATATCATTACGTGGATAATGGAGCAAACTTAAGTTACATTCAAATTTCAGATAAGCAGTAAGAACAGTTGTGCTCCGAGAGACTTGGTAGGAAAAAAACATACTTTTATGAAGCTCGTAAAAACAAATTTCACTTAGTGGGCAATATCATAATGGAACGACGTTACTTCGTATACATCTAATGGTTGCATTGAATCCGCGCGGAGCTCTGGTGCTAACCGCTACTTTTCTATATACGTCAGTACATTACTTTGAAGTAGTAAATACCAGATGATTACAGTTATTAAATAACACAGCTTTTCTCATTTTTCATTTAGTTACTTGCAAAAATCAAATCACAAGCAATTCATGAATAACGCTTCTGTTATCTTTCGCACTAATGAGTAACGTTTCGCACGATTTAACTAAATTTGACTTATTTTGGATTTACAAGGAGCAGTTTATTGATATATTGAGCATATAATGTCGTAATAAGTTTAAATTTCTTCATATTTAAACAACTTACAAGCAACATACTCTTTTTGTATAGTAAAAGGATAAATATAAGAAAAGATACGGAAGATAATTTAAAATTTAAATTAGGGTAACGAGAAACGAAACTCAATTTAGTTCTTTTTTTAGTCTCGTCCCAAAAGACATGAATCACGATAGGGTGATTTGGCAGAAAGTAAAACAGAGAAACGTTGTAGAGACCGTAGAAGTGATTTCATTTGAACAAAGTTTCTCTCTATCAAATAAATTCAGTGTAATTTGCGAGCAGGGAAAAGTTTCACCTTATCACAGAATTCCACGTGGAGTGTTTTGTTGAATTTTCTAATTTCATTTACTAACTTTTTTATATTGCTTACTATTATCATGTTGTTTGCCAACATTTAAATATTTTTGGTTGTATATTGGATGTATTGTATATATTTATGTGCATTCATATAAAAATCGTTAAAAAAATATTTGTTTTTCATAATATTTTATGTAATTATTGTTCTAACAAGAGTAGGAAGAAATTTAGGCGTCGACACTTTACACGCAACACCTTCAGAATTCGACGGAAAGTGAGAAATGGAAGTGTGGTCCTATGGCTATCCTGCTATCTGCAGGATTCAGCGTGAAGCTAAAACAAATTAAAAGGAATATTTCAACAACAGATAAAATATGAACATAACACATAACTTTTACTTTTTTATATGTAATATTTATTATTCTCTTGTATTCCAGAAAAAGATGAGTCAATAAGAAAAATCGAGAACAAATTATCGAGGTTATAGAAGCTGCAGATGTTAGTGGCACGTCCCGTAACGAATGGAACGCGGCGCGGCTCAGGCCGTAGCCGCCCGTCGCCTGCCGTCTGCCCTCGTAGCACACGTAATTGGAAAGGCGCTACGTGGCTACGATTGCTAAGCGCCCTATCATTAGCGTCACTCAGAATTTTGCTAGTGTTAATGAATCACACCTTATCCAATGGCATTACAGTTTTCTATATTAAATTACCAGTTTTTTTTTCATTTCATATTGTATGCGTGGATAATGATTTAACTTTAACTTTTTTATATGGTTTGCTGATTACTAGAGACTCATGTTTTCTAGTTATTTTTTCTGTTACACTTAAATTTGTATAATTATTAATTTTAAAACTAATTCTTTCTTTAATGTGAATACTATTATTTTATTACGAGGATGTGTCTTTTGCATGTTCGTTGCGGTCAAACGCTAGCGTATATTAATATAAAAAAGTTTTTTCCCTAATGAGTAATTAAAAAACAGAAGAGGGGAGAGATAGGCATAGCTGTTTTTGTGACGATTAGTGAACAGAGAATCCATAAGGTTCGGCCGTTCAATTTGCCGGTTCACTTGACACAATTCGACGCCTGACTCGGGGACAATCGCACTCCAAGCCCCGTCGACCTCCTTATCTCCCGTCGAGGTAATCTTTCCTTCCCTCGGCGGCAATAACTCCAAGTGGGCAGGATTACCTGCAAAGGGGCTTCGCAAGCCAACCACCTCTACAAAGGTTATCGATTTAAACAATGTGCCTTGATCTATTTCTTATTATTTTTATTAGTTAACGTCTACGCATATGTATAAGTATACTGTGGTTACATATATTTTTAGAACAAATCTTAATAATAAGAAAATTAATATGTTATATATATACTAGTATATATAGAAAATTCTACATATATGTTTTAATATAAATATGCACATAATTAGTGTTTTTCTTTTTATTGTCTTTTCCATCCTGTTTTGTACTAATTAAATGTTATGAAATAAAAGGATGTCAATTTCAGTTAGTCAACCACTTAACAAACAATACTATATTTTAATATAAAAATATTTTTTATCATTTTATGAGCCTAATTTAAATATATGTCCCATTAATTCTATAAAAGTGCTTTCTCTATTTTATATTCTTTAGTTCTTTAACGAAAATTTCTTTGCAAACTTATTTTAACTCGTTCTGTAGTTGCTCTGCGCATGCAAACTAAATTACACGGTCAACGACAACTTCCACTATAACTCGAGTCTGCTTTATGAAAGCGATTTCATTTTAAAAAAGCTAAGCCAAATATGGTAACCGTGAAAAACATGCCAATATGTCAATTGCAGAATATGGAGTTACCTATATACTTATATAAATTCTGAATGAACCAAAAATCCAATTTTCATTATCATATAAATTTTCTTTTTACTAAAAAAATGTAGTAAGAGAAACCAGACCACCAGGATGGCGGGCAGAGGCCGTGCTACTCGATGTGAAGCTGTAAAATTCTTAAAATAAATGAAATATATGTAGACGAACCGTTCGAGCACCATTTGCAAATTATTTCGTTGGCATGTAAATCTGCGCACGTAAATTTAGCCGCTGTCTGCGCACGGAAATTGAATTGTTCGAAACCGTCTCGATACATTATATTTAATATTAATATTTTGATATAAAACTGATTAAATTTTAATTTCTGAATAACGTTTAAAATTGATTATTTGTTATTAATAACAAGAAATAGATTTGACATAAAAGAAAGGTAACATTTGTAAAAAAGCATTATTAAAACCAATTCCTTACACTTTTTATATGTTTAATATATGTAATTACATATGACACTTGGCACAGCGTTGTATCTACGAGTATATGAAGTGGGGAGGCGGTGGCGATGTGGTGCTGTGTGCAAGGAGTGGAAGGCAGCGGGGATATTTCAATTTGGCCGGCGACGTGACCCGAGAGGCCGCGCGGTCGCCGCACGGCTCGCTGAACCGTAAGCCCGTTGTGGGCTCCGCCAAAGAGCAAACAGCGCCTCCGCAATCTTGTGCCACGTAGACCATGCCGAACACTCGACCACGACAATCTACTAGTACAATTACCCACCAAAGTGCACTCCTCTGCACATATGGAGGTGGTATTCTACTCATGATTCTTGCATTCAATAATCGATTGTTCCGATGTTCGAGTTTGGATCTAATATTAAATCTATTCTCTTCACACGTGCGAGACAATATAGATTATGGAATTTGCAATATTGAAACCATGATGTGTTTAGTTTACTTTGAGTACCGATGCGTTAAGCTAAACTGATATATATATTAAAATAACTAAAATATACATGAAATCTGTTAAGGACTTAAAAATCATCAGTTCCTCTTATAAGAATAAAACCCTACGTTTGATAAGAGAAGGTAACAATAAAGAGTATTCTGCATCAGAACTATTGGAGTGAATAACAATGAATTTACGAGCGTCGTAAATTCAGCAGGTGTGCCTGTTTCTGAATACACCGGCACAGGGAGACATTAATCGTCGCTTGGGTGTCGTGAATCAAAAATCTCATCGAAACGTATAGACGAGTATGTCTCTATTTAAATGGCTTTTCAATATTATATTGTGCTAGATATGAAACTATAATAGTTGGTTTAGTGATTTTTTATATACAATTTAGGTATTTTTTTACGTCTCACGAATAACCTTAAAATATTTTGGCTAGCCAAAGTATATAAGACTATATAAATTATCATAACAAAAATATTAAAACTAAAAATTAGCGTAACATATAAAAGATAATTTACGTGCTACTTTATAATTATATTTTTATGAAATTGTTACACATTTTCTTACAATCATTTAAACTAAATGACATAATTTAAATAAATAATTAAGTTTCTCTAGAGATGTAAAGTTTTATGTTTTTTGCGGCAAGCCATCGTTATTATCTTTCATTTTCTTTCCAAAGCGGGTAACGAACTGTGTAATTGGGCCGGGAGACTTGGCCAGAAGCTAGCAAGATTTGGCGCACTCTTTGTTAATACTTTGTACTTTCACAAATATATGTATACAATTCCGTAAATACGTGTTTTGTACGTAATTTAGGTCAACAATATATTATTAACACAATAATATAGTAGTGAAAAAAATCATAAGTAATCATTGTTTGCCGTCCTAATGGGGAAATCTATTTTATACTTGAATTAAAAACAATTGTAATTATTGGATTATTGTATAAACGCGCTACGGGACGCTAAATATAAAATGTAAGATGTAACAAGTTCAGGCTCCGTTAAGGCAACGCTATAATTTAATGAATAAAATCGAAAACATATTTTTCTAACATTATGTGTCTATAAATTTCCTAATTCCGTATAATTTTATGTGTCTATTAATTTCCTTTCTTCAAAGTTACACTTGAAAGTAAAATTAATTATGCTTATCGTAACAAATAATTGTACTCGTACATAACTAAAGAGAATAATAACATTTATACATGCATGTGTTCCATTACATCTTTTTATCAGATTCACGCTGTATCCCGGATACAGGAAGGTAAGCAGAGGGAGCCAAGTATTAAAACACTCCACCCCCCTACTTTCGAATTCTAGAAGCAATGCTTGTTGAGTGGTGGCATTTAACGTCACGCTTATGTCTCGACACCAGAGCGAAAATATTAAATATTTCATTTCCTCGAGTAAGAATCGAACCCGCAACCTATAGAGTTTACTACTACACGCAAAGTGCCACCGCGCCATGACTGGCCTCAACATAGCTTTAGCACACTTTTTGAAAGTAATTCATTTCAAAGTTTTGTTATTATTCAAAAGAAAGAGAAATACAATTACAGTGAAGTATAAACAACATAGAGGACACTGAGCGATTAAGCCGCGCACGCCGATACACGCCGCATCGCATAAGCACGCGTCTCTACTAACTGTCAGAGTAGCGACATAGACTACATGTTATATTCTACGTAATGAGACATTGAACTATGGCTATCAGATGTTTATTTTTTCCCATATTGAAACTTATTATATAACATAAATGTTTATGATATTATAATTTTATTAAAATTAGTTTTCATATATTTATGGGCATTTGTATTTTCATTTCTTCGCTCTGGTGTCAGAGCGCGGCGTTGATTTCCGCGACTCAATACGAAATACCTGTAGAATTAGGCGGAAAGTGGGCAACGGAGTGTCTCAGGAACAACAACAGAACTCAAGGAACTTTGTGCTTCTGCTTGCCATATGCGGGATACAACGTGAAGCTGATTTGATTTGATTTATATTTATTGCAAAGCTTCCAAAATATAAGTGAACTCTAGTTTTTGTTTGCCTATTGTCTGTAAGTAGTCATATGTAAGCGTTTCGTCAGTCAGGCAAAGACGTAGTAGATAACGGTACGGGTCTTGTAATCATAGAGCATACTATAAAAAAGATATAAAGTATACTAATCTTGAAAAGGAACGGTCTTTTCGCTTCAAAAAGATAGTTGGTAAGTCTGATCACGCAGCCACGCAATCTCTTGATAATAAACGTGAAGTAGAAGGAGAACGACGCGAAGGTTCACGTGCTGCTGACGCGAGTTTCCTGTAGCGCCGACGCTGAGCTAAAAGTACTGCAGAGATCAACAATGTAATAAATATTTCAAAATTATGATATAACTAGCGACTCGCGATTGTCCAATACTATTATTTAGTTTCTTATCTGATTTTTTTTCGTGTTCTAATAACATAATCATTTTGACGCCCATACATTGAAAACTAAGGTTTCAGTCCATTCAACAGAATACTTATTTTGTAGCAATACTGTCATAATTTTTCTTATTTATGAACTGATTTATATAAAACTTGATAAGCGTGAACAAACGCACATTTACGTTTTTAAATGTCTCAAATAGTAGGTTTTCTCGTATATTTTGCAAATCGATGAGTTACAGTTTGGTTCAGGATTTTTTAATTGCCAACAAAATAAAAATTCTTCTATCTATACTATTGGCTTCTGTTATTCTGTTCCACGAAGGTGGTAGAACAATAATAAGGTGGTAGAAAAATATAGGCGTGAACAATATACGTGACGTATTTCAAGTAATATTGAGGAATGTGAGATTTGTTTTATAACATTTGTAAGTAGTTATAAGAACCGTCATATTTTTTGTTCATTTATAAAGGTTAGATGATTATTTGAGTATATTATTAACGTAGTATGTATAATAAAGGTTAGATGATTATCTTAACAACGAAGTACTTCATAATTTTAAATTATTGGCATCAAACAACAATTTATTGAAAATTATTAAATTAAATGAAAATAAAATTCAAATTAAATTAATAATGCAACGTGAAATCTCAAGTATTAACACTCCAAAAACTTTAATACTTTTTAAGAATTTACTTAAAATATGTTTAATAATATTTACATTTCGGTAACATCCTCTTTTACTAATCAATAGGCGTATTCTTCAATGGGGGTTTACGTTACCTGTGCGGTATAAGAGAGATTATAAAGAAAACCACAATAGCCTTTGGCATGCAAAACAGAGCATGACTTAGACATTATTTTATTATCAGTCAAGATGACAGTAGTATTTTTCGCGGCTACCGGCCGACGCTGCGGCGCCAGCTCCTTGTCGTTTATCAATCATTTTGCCATGGTGTCGTAGCCCTTATTTATTTATGAATACATTCTTAAAAAAGTGTCATGTCATTCATTTTTCTTATAATAGAGCGTTTCTGGTGAAGGAAATATACTAATTAAAATAACGCTTACCTACCTTACTTATGATAGTAACTTAATTTATAACAAGCGGTTTTTTTGTCTAATTATATTATTCCTTTTCTTTCCTTTCAATAAAACGATAGTAATACGATCGGTTTGTGTGCACGAACACGTGTAGTGATGGTAACTATATTATCTCTTATATAAAACTTATTCGGTGTATTGATATAAATTAATTATAAAAACACGCATGTATGTTTTTTTAAATACATATAGAAATTGAATCATAACAGGAACAGTAAATTATTCCTTGGCAACAGAAATCTTTCAATAGCACTTATATCGTCACTTATACGTACTCTTTCGTTTGAGAAAAAATGACACGTATGATAATAAATATTTATTACATTGTCAATACAATATATAAAACTTTTCCATTTCTAAAGGAAACCTTTATTGACTGACAGACAACGGACTTAAAAATTGAAAATTTGGCATATAGATTCCTTGAAGGTTCCGTGCAGAGGAGAAAAATGTAGGGATTACCAAAATTCCTTAGGGAATGAAAATAAAACGAGATTTTTAATAATATATTTTAAACACAAAAAATATTAGTAGGATAGTCGTCTTTGACGAAAAAACTACTGACCGGATATGGATGAAATTTTACAGTAATATATATAGATTATATGTTATATCAGAATAACATATAGGCTACAATTTGTAATGATTTTATGTAATTTTCATTGTAATATAACGATACATGTCAATTAAGCCGGAAAAAAATCTGCCCTCTGAGAGGTATCTTTGCGTACGCTGCCTAAATCATTGGAATTACACAAAGATAATAATGTACCGTGATATTATTTGCCTTGAATAGTTCTAAATAAAAATCCGCGACTGTATATATCCTTTTTGTGGATGCCACTATTTAGACCGAAATTGTGAACCATAAATTTTATGTTTATATTAAATACAAAGCACATTTTAGTAATTTACAAACTCTTACCAAATTCAATATATTTGTCGCTCTAAGTATTTAATGTAGACAACTAAAATTCATATGAAGCTAATTCTATACCATACAATATACAAAATTTTATTAAAATAGAATTACTCAGTAAGAAGAAATTGGAGTTTAAGCATAAAACAACTATATAAAACGCGTCGGAATGAGAACCCACTTCTGGTTCTATCAGGAGTTAAAAAACTGAAGTATTTAATGGTGTTTCTAATAAGATTATATGAAATTGTTATTGTTACATTTCAGTATTGAATGCGGGATGCGTACGTGTGGTATTTGAGTTGAATCAGAGTTTCTGTGAGACACGTCAGGATCGCTGGCGATAAAATATAAAACAATTGATTGTTGATATTGCGGTCACGTTGCTCAGTTACTATTTTCACGTCAGACGTAATGACGTTAGCAATAAAGTTATGTTATTTACGTGACCCGTTACATTCTGTCGTTTCTTATTTAATGTACTAAATTTCAATCATTTTGTGCGTACAGATATTAATTGAAGTATTTTTGATATTTATACATAGTTTTTTTTTCATCAGCTCCAGCCGGGCATGCAAAGGGAACCAACCAACTGTTAATCTCTCTGTCTTTCACTTTCAGATTAATTTTTCGAGGCATTGTGTGTTGTGTTCAACGCCGGGCTTTTGCTTTGGTGGCAGGGCGAAGAAATTCATTCTCCCGACTGGGATCGTGGGATCGAACCCACAACTGGTGCCTTGCGCTCCGACCGTTTTAACAGATTTGAACTGAAATTTCTGAAATAGCCAGTTGTAATCTTACATCATTAGATTCATAGAATTTTCACTAATAACATAAAAGAAAAAAAAAGAAAAAGTTAGACAAATGTGTTAATAAAGATTGTTACAAGAAGTAATCTTCGCGCCAATCAAGATAAATGGCGTGCATGAAAGAAAGATACACTTCTACATATGTCTACGTCTAACTGACGCGAGCTGTGAGTGATTGGCAATATCGCGTAAAACATTGTTGAGAGACGTTTTTCGTTCTTCTCGCCGAGAAGTGTCGAAATATTTATGCTTTCTATATATATCACGTGTTTGACTTTTAATTATTACACCAGATTCATAAATTATCTATTTTTTTATGTTTTTTTTAATCAAGCTGTAATGTTTTATCTTAAGTAAATAAAATAATTAATAAATAAAAAAATATATTATATTGCAAATAAATAAAAAAAAAATTATTTTTGGAAAACGATAAACAACATGGAAGTGGTACAGCGAGAGCGTCACCTGTGATGAATGGCGACGTCCGTTTCACTCGCGACTCGAATATTTCATTAAGCGAGCTTTTGCGGGGCCGCGCTATGCGTCATAGGGTACATACGGAGCGGCCGCGTCGACACTGATCCACTAAGCTTAGCATAGAAATTAATAGGTGAACGCATACAACCTGCGACTATGCGACACACGCTGCGGACCAAATTTATAACTTAATATGTAACAATTGCAAATAGGCTGAAGAAATTTGTATTCATATACAATTAAAATTGGTACAATATATTATAGATTAATAGACATTCGGAAGTTAGAATTACTGTTATACTCGTTGAGGCCAGACGTGGCGCAGCGGCACAAAGTGTGACTGTAAAACCGACCGACCGACCGATAAATTTATATTTCCATTCCTTCGCTCTGGTCGACACCAGAGCGAAAAAATGAAAATATAAATGTAGGTAAATATTTTATCTCCTCGAGCGGGGATCGAATCCACAACCAGTCTATTTTACAGTCACACTCTGTGCCCCTGCGCCTTAAATTTTGAAGTATATTAATGGATTTTTTTAATAAAAGAACACGCAAACTAAATGTCAAGACATCTGACTACAAACATTTTGCTTTGTTATTGTAAGGCCAGTCGTGGCGCAGAGGCACAAACGTGTGACTGTCAACGCGACAGGTTGTGAGTTGGATCCCCAGTCAGGCAGCAAAAGATTAAATATTTAGATTTATTAGCTCTAGCGTCGAGGCAAAGCGAGAGAGCGAGAGTTCCACCACTCAACACGCAATGCCGTCAGAATTCGGCGGAAAGTGTGGAACGGAGTGTCTTAACACTAAGCTTCCTTTCCCTACCCTGTTACATGTGGGATACAGCGTGAAGCTGTATTATTGTATTATTATTATTATATTAAGGACTCGTATAGGCTTAAGGTATATAAACATATAAACTTAAACGAGGGCATCAAATTCTTTAACTTGCTCGTTTCACGTGGAATGGCATATAGTATTTATATTATAAAGTAAGTTATGAAACCTACAGTGTTTAATATACTCTTCCAGTATTAATAAAGAACGTTAAATTAAAATGTAAAAATCTGCATATTGAAATTATTCAAATACTTCAAAGAAATAACTAACGTCTTGAAAGGTGCCTAGAGCAGACTACGACGAAGTTTGGTATGTGCGCAAGGATAAGGAGAGCGGTGTGGGCAAATGGGGAGATGCACGTACAACATTCTAACAGGCAAATCCGAGCATAGCACTCGTCGGGAGTTTATTACCCTGCTCATATTTACACAATTTGAGTGGGTGTTAGCGGTCTAGGCGCGACCGACGTCTCTATATTCCCTTAGGTCCATACTTTTCTATATTCCATTTGTGGTGTGCAATGTATCAAAAATATCTTATTTTAAGATACTTCAGGGCAGTGTTCCTTGATGTTATCGTACAAATTCTTTTTATTTTCTTGTATTTATCAGAGAATTCCTTTAGAGGATATGGTCGCTTTCCGAAGGAAATCCGAAAATTTATACCTATATGTTAGGAATTAGAATTTTGTGGCGTATATTTTTCGTCAGCTTGACATTGTATCTTGCGGAAAGCGATAGTTAGAAAGAATCTAGTGTCAAGACACTCCGTACTTTGCTTTTCGCCGAAATTCGCTATTTTAACAAAGCAGAGAAAATACAATAATTAATTCTTAAGTAAGTTAAGAAAAAGAATACTCCTTATAATTTACTACAATATATTAGCTACGAAATTAATTAAATCAATTAGCATCAAGATTTATGTATAAGGATATTAAAGCACTGAATGAATGAAGACAACAACAGCTATAAAGAACACGAGACCAACTCGAGTGATTAAGTATCTAATTTAAATACAGTCGCCCGATGCGGACGTCTCAAACGTAAAGGGAGCGGTACTCGCGGAAAACGGAAGACCGAATCTCTTCGCAAAAGGAAGGAGAGGAGAGGCATTAAATTAGCGTAGTCGCTGAAAAAGTGCACTAACAACATTAGCGAATAGAACAATGCCAAAGCACACAAAGAAACGGAACGCCCAGACAAACCGGGAGCACGTTTAGTTTGCGAGGCGCGGCGCGGCGCGGGCGTGCAGGGAACTGCGAGTACACAGCGACACCCGCATCCGCGCACAATGAACCGAACTTACACTAATGAACCTCTGTATCTACTAAAGGAAATCTTCTCTTCTGTTCAGAAAAACGAAACGAATTAGATAAAAGTTTTCCACTATTCTCTTTGAACACATCGATCGATATAATTTAACGTAGTTTAATAATCTAACAAAGCGTTAAGCTTGCAGTGTTGCGGTCCTTCAAATTAAGTCTACAACGTATATATTGTCTATACATTGTCTACATATGTTTGCTAATAATTATAAGAAAGAAATTAAGTCACAATAATATTTTCTTTTTTTGATATTATATTTAATATATCTTTTTTGTTTGATATACTGGGTTAATTTGCAAAATGAGAAGATGCCGTAGCCTAGATAGTTGGACACAACAACACTAGCAAGGATTACTATTCTAGTAATCCTTGCTAGTGTTGTTAATTTTATATTCTATACTAGTTTTACATTGAAAATATACAGAAAATATTAAAAAGTTACCTGTAAGTCACAAAGAGACATGATTGAATTAAATTTTCTAATACCACAACGTTTTATTTCAAAGTGTTAAAAAATTAATAAATAAAATAACGCTTCACGCTGTATCCAGCACACAGCAGAGTTGACATAGGGAACCTAGTGTTAAGACACTCCGTTTCTCACTTTCCGTCGAGTTTTGGAGGTATTCCGTGTGAAGTGGCGGAACTCAGCAAAGTCAGAGCGAAGAAATGGAAATATAAATTTATATAAATATTTCATCATATTCATTTCATCGAGTGGGAATCGAACCCACAGTCAGTCGCGTTTACAACACATTTTGTGTTCCTGCGCCACGACTGGCCTTATAAATTAAAAATAATGATACATAATTTAAAATTAATATCAAATACCAAACCATCAAAATTAGAAAATAGCAACTTTTGATTAGTGAAAAGTGCACTTAGAGGAGTGCTTTAATTTATATCCTGTTTCCAAAGTTAGTAAAATACGATATTCTCGATTCGTAAATCGTAGTCTAACTCAACACTGCCTGTATTTTATGGCTGTTGATGATAACTTACGACCCCATTTAATCCACTTTAAGAATACGGACATCTGCAGACTACGGGAGAATTTCTTGATGGATCATTACAAATTGTGTTTTTATCATAAAAAAATAGGTGTTTTTTAACTATTAATATTACATATACACTCCTTCAAAAGTCTACACTATATTTAATTACATATTATTAAATAGTTATTTTATGTAGGTACATTATATGTTTCCGAGTATAAAATATTGTAAATCTAAAATTTAACTCGAATGCAATAGATATGATACGCTTAGAATTATCAAATGCACCGTCGTATGACCTCGACAAAATTGCTGAACTTGCTCGCTTCTACAAACTATTGGAATCAATTTCTAACTTAGCCTTCGCTTGAAACCGCAGAGTCGAACTGAATTAGATTGCATTAATGGTGAGAATCTCTATCAAAGAGCCGTTGTGGTCAGTCAATGCAAGATTTTAAAATATATAAAACAAAGATTTAAAAAATAATACCTATATAATTTTTTTTAACATAACAAATATTGATGTTTAAAAAAAGAAAATACCATATAAGCTGCTGTTTGGATGCAATAATTTAATTAAAGTATTTGGGCATAAAGTTTCTGCAAATGAAGGGCCTAAAACATTTAAGGTAGGTTAAAGGTGTTAATGTTGAAAGTTGCGAGGTCGACCGCGCTCAACCAACGCCACTGCCCAACAAATTAGGAACAACATTAATATATTCTCTATACACGACAACTTTCCACAATAAGCAGAATGTATTAGTGTTATTTATCTTAGCTCATGCGCTAACAAAGTTTTAATTGCAAGCGCCGATACAATTTGCGTACAAATGAATTTATTCGCTGATTCCGCAGTACATTGGGGAGGGCGCGGGCGGGCGGGAGGACGGGCGGCAGTGTGTGGACGCGGACTGTGGGTAACGACGGGGCGTTTAGCAGTATGTAACGTATTCAAAACTATGATAGATACATACACATACATACTACCATTGTACAATTGTACAAAAACAATAAAATGAAAATAATTATTTTACGTAAAACATATAAGGTTAAATCTTAATAATAGAATAGTAATGTTTGTTTTTGTACAAGTAAAGGGTGAAAAGGCATTCAACATTAAAGAGTGGAACTGGTACAGTGTTCTGAATTTGACCAAACAATAGGGTGATAGCGGTACGTGCGTAAATCAAACGTCGCACAATAACAGAGCCGCCCGCGACCACCCCGGCTCGTCCCCGTCCACCATCGTTCCACCGCATCCGCGCCATCCTTTCTAGTTTGACTCAGCTCCGCTTTTCCAAGAGATGCGGTGGGTTGAATATAATAAATCAGCCATACTTATTTTAGCCACAGCTCGTTTAGATGTAACGTTAATTTTTTAAATATAAAAATGACTTATTCAAATTTCATTTCTACCTGGTTTGTCACTTATCAGATTTTGTTAATAAAAATACTTTTATTTTTTATAAAATTTCGCCAATAAAGTTATTTCAAAACAATTATTAATATTGTGTAAATACTTATATATTTCTAAATATTTATAAAGAAATAAATAAATACGGGTACCAATTTTCAAACATCAATTGAATATTGTAGCAATATAATGTAACTGGTATTATATTGGCTCGTACATACTGCAGCAGTGAGGATTACAATTGGAGTTCGGATAGTACGATGCCATCGCACTTTGTTCCATTCGCTGCAATTAACGCGGAACAATGACCATATAAATCGTATCTGAGCGTTGAGCTTATTTTATATTCATACACAGAAACATGATTTTATTGTTAGAATGCCAGTACGTATATATTTATACATATATATGTATATGTAAGCATGTATACGGAACGAAACATAAGATGAAAACCTAAACAAAAAGATACATAACAAATCCTATAAATAGAAGGATGATAATGGCAAAGTAAATTATATGGGTGGGTATTTGGAGCTCAGTGCGCTGCTTAATCTTACCTATACGTTTGGAGCCGAAGAACAAACAACCCGCGAGCTGAGATTACGCTCCGAATAAATCAATGTTACGACGCGTTAAAATATTTAAGCTCACGATTAATGCTGGGCGCGGATACCGTCTTATCGAACCGAACCGCACTAGACACAGCTGCTCGCACCATTCGAGATCGTCGGATTCTACGACGAATTAATCAAGACAACCCGCCAAATATTTCCGAATAAAACAATAACGTAAAATGTTTATAGATTTAACTCGCTTTCAAAAGCAGCAACTAATTAAAGACAAATTCAAATTATTATTTTTATTTAAGAAATGGTACAATTTTAAAGTTTCATAATAAATATATTATAGATGAGGATACATTATGTTTATGGACGCCGTTAAACAGATCTCTCAAACAACTTAACAATATCATTTTACTACAGTTAGGAATGAATACATAATTCTCACAAATGATCAACCGGAACCTTATCAAGCGTCGTTATATATGACGAAATTACAGTAGAAGTTTTACAAGGGCTCGTTAGGGTGGCTGTAACGATAACCGCACGAGATAACTGTTTCTAATCAGACGTAATGACGCAGCGCCTCGCTTCGCATGTGTAATACACGAATTTCGATTCCATTCCATGCGATCGCATAATTAAATTGATTAGAAGGTTATAATTCAACATCCTTATTTGAAGCTTCAATGTCTTCATATATATACATTCATAGGTGCCATTATTGAGCTCAGTTCAATAACTATCGAATAAAGGGAAACGAAGAAACTAAAAAAATCTACTGAACCTTTTTCGTAATAAATATTTAAAGTTGCTGAATTAAATTTCATTCTGATTTTTATTAAGAATTCCACGAACCGAAGAGGATGGATACTTCTGATATAACGATATACTGGCGGAAGTAATAAAATAAAACGATTTTACATCTCTAGGGGAAACGAACGTTTTTGTCGAATGGGAAAAGTCGCTCGCGACTTCTCATTTTGCGATAAAATCGGGAACGTTTTACGACAATCTTCTATTCGATTACCATTAAACAACAATCTTAAAAAAACTTTTTAGCGATCTAAGTCTTAGTGCTCGCTTTTGTTCAGAAACAGATTAAAGTACGACCTTTGCTTCCTAATCTACTTAATTTATTACGTTATAGCAGATCAACATGTTGATAGGGAATAAATATAGGAAACAATGAGTTAAAACATAAATATAAGCAATCTTTAGTATATATGCCTATGAAATGCTGCTTTTAAAACACTGGCTAATTTTTTTTTAGCTATATGCTGTATCCTGCACAGAGGGAACTTAGAAACCAAGACTCCGTTTGCTTTCAGTTGCCTACTTTCCGCCAAATTCCGGAGGCATTTTGTGTTTCGTGGGCGTAACGCGACTTGATACCAGATGAAAAGAAATGCAAATATTAAATATTTCATTACCTCGAGCGAACCCACAACCCGTCGCGCTTATCACGACTAGATGATAAAATATAAAATTTTAGATCAGAAAAGGTTTAAAATCGAAGAAGCCTTAGAAGTGATCGTGAACCGCTACGTCATATAATGAACTGGTCACGTAGTCGCA
>DWAP01000843.1:0-18370 GCA_018230625.1 Heliconius eleuchia
CAGCTTCACGCTGTATCCCGCACACAGCAGGCAGAGGGAACCTAGTGTTAAGACATTCCGTTCCCCATTACTTATATTTTTATATGTTAATTTGTGATCCATCTATTTTCTTTACATATATGTGGAGTACGCAGAAAAATCGTAGAATCAGGGCACTCCGTCTCCCTCATTCTGCCACAATAGGCTGCTTAATCTAACTTCGCACACTGTATAACTGCAATTAAAAAAAAACTGTTTAGTGGCAGGAATCGAATCTACAACCATTGCGTTTATAGCAAATATTTCCTTACTATATCATAAAGTCGAAAGGAAATTGAAATTTTTAATACTAATTCTGCCGTTCATAGCATTTTATAGGCGTTTCGATAGTAAAACTTTATATAGAGAAGCAATTTGCTTCATTTTGAATATTAAATGAAAATGCGTTGTTATTTTAAATTATGTCTTGTGTGTGGTCTTTGCCTTAATAATGGTGGTATTAAATGTGTATTCGTTTTTAATTTCTAGATTTTATATAAAGACGAATGATTTGGATAGAATTGTTCCTTTATACTTTAACGCGCTTCTATATTAATTGACTTTCTTCTTTTTCGTAGCTTCACGCTGTATCCCGCACATAGCAGGGTAGATAAAAAAAACCCAGAAATCTAGTGTTATAGACACTTCGTTTCTAATAAGACACTACGGTTTCTAACGGTTCGCCGAATTTTCGAGGCATTTCGTGTTGAGTGGAGTGGAACTTATCGCTGTTCTTTGCCTCTTTCCCAGACCAAGAAAATGAAATATTTTATTGCTATATACTGCTAACAACCACTCGAGGAAATAAAATAATTTATATTTTTGTGTTTCTTCGCGCTGGTTTCGAGACAAATTGCGGCGTTGAGTTCCGCCACGTAACACGTAATGCTTCCAAACTCAGCGGACGGATTAATTTCATAGATTCTCTTTGCATATCCTGCTGTGTTCGGGATAAAGCGTGAATTCATGAAAAAAAAAAAAAAAATAACTCAATAGCGTATTGCAAAGTTGAACCTGCAGTCATCGTACCGTTACTTAAAGCAGATAACAATGACGACCTGATAAATTATTTAAAAAATGGAATTGATTATTCGGATGTTCGATCACAATCGATCCAGCTTAATTGGTAATTATTTATTTAATTTGCATCAAAATTTAATCTTGATTCGACCAAAAATTTATGCGACGCGAAGGCATTTGCTTGCGTTTTTTAAATTATTTTTGCTAATTTCCCTTTAGAATTTAAAGCGTTTTGGCGATTTTTTCAATTATTTGCCATTTAAAGTTAAGTTTAAAGCCTGTTGCGTCGTAGAAGCACCAGCATGTGACTATAAATTTGAAAGGTTGTGGGTTCGATTCGCACTCCAGAAATGAAATATTCAATATTTAATTTTTTTTGCTCTGGTAAAAAGCCAAGAAAAGTCTCAACACTCAATTTCTCCAGAATTAGGTGGAATGTGGAGGGCAGATGTGTCTTAATGAGAACAGAGGTTTCTAACACAATGTTCCCACGTACACTCTACCTCTGTTACCGGGATACAGAGTAAAGCCGCTACAAAATTTAATATTAAAAATAAAATATTTGGTTTGAGAGTGGTTTGGAGGTGGAACTGAACACCGAGTTTTCTGTTTACCGACGAATCGAAACAATCGAATCTATAATCGTTGCGCTTATAGTCACACGTTTGTACCGCTGCGCCACGATGGCTTTTAAAATATAACTAGAATAAACTACATTATATAATATTATTATGTTATATTTTATACTTCATATAGTAAAGAAGCATTATAAATTATTAAATAGACATGTCAGTATTGTAAGTTCTGATAAAAAGTGTCACGAAACAGATCGTACGAAGCCATAACTTGGTGTACACGCGATGTTGGCGGTTTGCGGTTGTAGAGTGAGCTTTTTCCAAATTTATTTATTTATTAAGTGAAAAATTATATTTATTATCTTTATTTATTGTTTTTGTTTTTTTATATTACAAAGTAGATTCACATTTTTCACATAGCTGGGTAGGTAAAGAGGACATAGTGTCAAGTGTCTCCACGTTGTACCTACACGTCCACTCAAATTCAAGTAATTCCTTATTGACTGGTACTAAGTGACGCGTGTTGGCTTGTTATAAAGAGTAAAAAAATAATTTAAATTATAAATATTCTCCCAATTGAGAATGAACCCATGCTTATATTCAGACGAAATAATTTATTTTAATTATTCAAAAGTCAACCAAAATAAAATCCTTTGAGTGAAAACCGCAATTTTAATCTTCATGTTTTACATTAAAATGGTTAAAAGTTGTAACTTCCGAGTCTCTTATTTATGATCAGGGTCCTCGTCGAGCATTAAACCAAGGGAGGAAGTGAAGAGACTCATTCTTCCTAAATAGAAATAGAACCACCGCGTTTACCGTCAGACTCTGTCACTGTGCCATGATGACTTCTTGTTTGTATAGAAATAAAAATGTAAAATACAATATATTAAAAAAAAAAACCATAATAACTAATTCACCTCCATACAAAGCAGCCGGCGTCTTGGAAACCCGCAAGACGTATATATTTATTTCCAGGGGTGTAAATTGTAACACAATTTATTTTATTACTTTATACTTGAACTAACAAAATTTTAACGCGAATATTGTCTTATAAGAATACAGGCTGTAAACGTAGCGGTTGTGGGTTCGATTCAGACATGGGGACTGAATAATTTAATTTCTTTGCTTCAGTAACAAGATAGAGCGCGGCGTGAATGCTGCCACTTAACACGCAATGTCTTGACAATTGGGTTGAAAGTGGGGAACGGAGTGTCTTAACACTAGGTTCACTCTGCCTACCCGTTATATGCGGGATAAAGCGTAAAACTAAATAAATCGAGATTGTTTATACTTTATTCATATTGATAAAAGAAGAAGCTTTGCATCATGTCTTTTCGTTCATGTAAATTATGACATAAATTTTATCATAAAAATTGTTATTTAAGAGGACCCTTTTTAAATCCAGGAGCTTTGTATACGTGTTGTTAGTTGTTCAATTAGCAACGGAAGGACGGTTTAGATATAGAAATTATATTGTTTACAGACTTATTTTCATTTCCGCGGTCTAGAAACATAGCAGTGCATTGAGCTTCGCCACTAAACACATTATTTCGAATTCGGAGTGTCTTGACTCTCTGGCTACCCTGATATGTGGTATTAAAAGAGAAATAGCGTGTTTCTTATTAATATCTAGATAAAGTGAAAATGTAACTGATCGCTATCTGTACAAGAAATACAAAATAAGAAAAAATATTACTGAGAGTATTTTTCTTTTTTTTAAAACAAAAAAGAATTATTTTTCAAATATTATATGTTTATCTGTTTGTCGCACGCGCTAATCTCAGAAACGGCTTAAGTGAATTGCATGCAGTTTTAACTATTCTATTTTGCTCAATCGTGAATAATATTTTGCTCTGTCGTCGAGACGAAGCGCGGTGTTGAGTTTCACCACTCCAGAATTTGGAAAATGGGGCACGGGGTGTCTTAACACTAGATTGCCTCGGTTTACCCTACTGTGTGTGAGATACAGCGTGACGCTAAAAAAAATCTATAATATATAATTTATTATTAAAATTAATAATATATTATTAATTATATTATTGCAACCGATTTTTGTTCGACAACATTGTTACATTTACAAACATTATATTTTTAAATACGATAGATATGTCTTATCACTAAATCCTCTTATCAGATGTACGATAATGAGAAAAAAAAGCGAAATATAATCTTCCCATAGCCTAACGGGGGTGTTCAGTTCATTTCCCGGTTCCCTCTTAAAAGGGGGCCTCTAATTAAAGAAGCCGTGTAATACGTTACTATTGCAGTACACTACAGTGAACTCGAGGGGGACCTTTTGAAGTACTTATGGTATTTAAATTTATGACGTGTTAATACGGTAACTATGGTCGCCGTAACTCTGTTTGTGTGCACTCTATGACCCTTGCCTTGCTTTTTTCGTATTGCATAGTGGAGAACTTAGTGTTAAAGCACTCCTTCCCTCCATTCGTCTACTAGATCTAGAAAATGCAAATAACTAATATAAAGGGAAACGAATCTACGACCGTTACAATTTCGGTCAGGCTGTTCTACAGAGAGCCTTACCAAAAATATATTACTGAAATATTGACTATTTTATTATAACATTTTATAAAATTTATTTATCTTTATTTTAACAGAGAGACAATAAAACTATCAGCATCAACAACTTATGCAGTCAAACTATACTAAATATTATAAAGCTAAAAAGTATGTTTGGTAATCAGCACTAACCTCATGAACTGCTGGTTCAAATTGAAAATAAGATTTTTATGTTGGATAGTCCATTTCGAAAAAGTAAGTATATTTTGTTATATAAATTATTTCAATGTAACCCACTGTAACTGTGGTCAGAGTTATCTTGATGTGATTTGTTTCATATACAACTTTTAGCTTCACGTTTAGTATCCCTCATATAGCAGAGTAGGCAAAAGGAACGTGGGAACTTAGTGTTAAGATACTTCCGTTTTCCACCTTCCGCCAAATTCCGGCATTGCGTACTGAGTGACAACTCTTATTCCTATTTAATAATGGATTTGAAGCTGCAAGTTACAGCTAGCTAAAGTCATATATAAAACAAAAAACATAACACTTTTACATATTAACACACAAAAGCGTTTTAAGTGAAGAATTTCTCAAAAATGCGTAACGCGGTGGTAAAAACTCTAAATACAAATTAGTGTGACCGAGTCAACAGACCACCGTCTACCGTCTGGGAAACATTGTATAAACACATTTACCTATTTATTCACTGCGGTAAAGTTTTAAAGAGTTCTGAAGTAATAGATGCGGCAGGTTTAGAGTAAATTTTGTTATATGAGGCCTAAGTAGCATAGTGGCACATTGTCTGGCTGAAAACGCAACGGTTATTGGTTTTTTTTAATCAGGAGAATGCATTTCTTTTATTAATTGGCTCTGGTAACAACGCGTGGCATAGAGTTGCTTCGTCGTGTAAATAGTAAGTCGTGTAAATAGTAAGTTGTGGTAAGTGAAGAACGGAGTGTCTTAACACTTGACTCCATCCTTTCTTCTGAAATACGAAATATAATGTGAGATTATATTCTATTCTTGTTTCTTTTTAGTATTTTGTTAAAGAATCACAAGACTTAGACATGTTTTTATTTGGTGTCAGAATTACTGAATTTGTTTTTCCATTAAGAAGTATGTATATAATTTTATCGCTTAATTTAATAAATTTTTGATTTTATAATATTATTATTTTTGAAGGCAGAGAAAATCTAGGAACATATAATTTTATATAAAACTGTATAGAGGTATATGGTACATATAGTGACGAGGTAAAATTTGAGGGAAGGTAAAATAAAAACAAACGAAATTAAATGTAACGAAATTGATTGTATTTAATAGTAGAAAACATAAGCTGTATATTTATTTGTAAACTAAAAACACTCATACAAATAATATTTCTTATAAAATTCCATCTCCCGTTCATTTTTATACAGATTTCAAGCGATTATTTACCGATCAGTTCTACAAATATCTAGCTCTATGTTTAGAGTACTTAGACGTTATGTTGACTCTATTAGAGACCGCTCCACCGCCCTTGTGTTTGCTTCCTACCTACCTTCCAATGTAGTTCTATTTTATTGACATCTTAAAATAATAGAATTTTGGACCCAAAGTGACTCCGTTAGTGAGAAAATATTGTGTTCTCTCATATTTTAGTGGAGTCGCAGTTCGAAGCCTAGTTAAGGGAATTGTTGTATTTATCACGAATTGTGTAGCTCGCACCTTCGTTTGTGTCGATTTCAAAATTTAATTTATTTTTGTACCTTCACACTGTATCCCATATGTAGCAGCGAAAGTAGAGAGCCTAATATTAAGACACTTCGCTCCTTAATTTTCCGCCAAATTCTGGAGGGGAGCTAGTCTTAAGTTAACATTGACGAATTTGAAAAAAAATTAAATTTTCATATATTTTTAAGTGTATTCCGCAAATAGCGGGTAAGGAAATTTCAATTTTCAAAGTTTACAGTATGACGATGTGCTGTTGTGCCACGACGGCTTTTTAGACAAAGGGTGCCATTGCATGCTTTTGCACGATGGGTAAATGGAGAACGGAGTGATATGTTTGATTTTATTTTTGGTTTCACGCTCTATGCCGCAAATAGTAGGGTAGGCAGAGAGAACATGGAAACCTAGTGTGAAAATACTCCGTTTCCATTAAACCGTTTCCATTTCACCCTTTCTGCCAAATTTTGGAGGCATTGCGTATGAAAATATTAAATATTTGATTTCCTCGAGTGGGGATTAACCCCACAACCTGTCACGTTTACACTTGTGCCTCTGCGCCATGACTGGCCTCTCTTTTCTAGAAAGAGTACGTAAATCGAATCAGTAGTCTCCAGTAAAATAAGCAAAGCTACCAACTAATTCTACTGAGCCTGTAGTTTTTTTTAATACGAATAATGTATATACTTATTACGTTATATAGAGGCAGGTGAAGCTATGTATATATATTTTGTATTAAATAACTCAAACGAAAACGATCAGCGAAGTCGTCTCTCTCACGAAAATAAGGAGCTAAAGGACGAAGTATGGTAACCACAGTTTTATTTTAGTTAAGGATTAAAGATAGGAAATCGTTGTCAAATAATAACATTTTAACAGCTTTATTTTATGATAGGTAGGTCACATGTGAGACAGGAATGTGTAGTGGTAGACTATGGTCGTCGGTACGAATTTCGTTTATAAGTATATAAAAAATATTCTTATTGTTTCACGCTGTATCACACGTATAGCAGGGTAAGCAGAAGGAATATTAGGATTAAGACACTCCTTTACCCAAGTATTGTCTAATTTCTGAGATTTTGAAAGAAGCGTTTTGTCACTTACACAATTAGTTAAAATTAATGATAATAAAAATAATAAATCAGCTTCGTAGGCTGAGGGAACCTAGTGTTAAAACTTTCTGCCGGATTCTGGAGGCATTGCGTGTTGAGAGGCAGAACTTAACGCCGCACTTTGCCTTGATGCCAGAGCGAAGAAATGGAAATATGAATTTAGGTAAATAATTCATCTCCTCGAGTGGTGATTGAACCCGCATCCTGACGATTTTCAGTCACACTTTGTGCCGTTGCGCTACGACTGTCCTCAATGATAATAGTTCATAATAAAGGTAATGATTGTTATAGATGTGTTGTAATTTATATTTCAAAATAGCAGCTGTTGAGTTTCTTGCTGTCGTTTTTCAGTAGAACTTTCTGACAGAACTGACGCCACTGACATTTCTACGATTGAAAAGTGATTACAATAGTAAAATTACATAAAGAAAACTATTACTAATTATTGACTAAAACCATTTTTATACTAGAAAAACAAAATCCATCAGAAAGTCACTCCAATAGTCTCAAAAGTTATGGACACCAGACGCATAAAGCAACCTTCATAAAGAAAAAGTATTCTTCTTATTATATCTAAACGTCTTACATTTCATCACTTACTTAGAACATTCGTTGTAGAGAATTTATTAATTTATATAAAAAAACCTAGTGGTGCAGTAGGACAGTGCAGTGTTTTTCTTTAATACGAGAGGTGATTGTGGGTTCAATGCGCAACGATGAGTTCCACCATTCAAGACACAATGCCTCAAGAATAATTGGGAACGCATTAATTTGGAAACAAAAGTATTTTAATCGGTTTGATTCCTAGGGTCCATCTATCTACGAGAGCTTCTATATACGAGATGCAGCTTGAAGTACGCTTAAAAAAAAAAGAATGTGTCTAGAATTATATATATGTATAAACAGAATTTTATTCTATTATAGTGCAGGATAAAGCGTGAATCGTATTCAAACCAACAACCATCGCTTGCAACAATATTATGGCATCACATCTGATATTAATATTACTTTTCAACGATTTCCTTATCTTTTTTATCTTATACCTTGACTTATCAAAAGATAAAGGAACTTATAAAGCTGCCGAAACTTATTTATTTTATAACAAAACCCCTTTAGAAAAAGGTCATACAAAATTTTAAAGATACACATACTCGAAGATAACGTCTTCCTTAGACAATCATTCTTTATGTTTGTTGACAAGATTGATGAATATGGGATAGTGGTGAACTAACAATGTACTCGAAAGGTGTGTACGTATATCCTTTTATAATGAAAGGAAGGTATTGTATTTTTATACTAATCCCGCTTGCGAAGGAATTTCGAGAAATTCTTTGCGGGACTTTGTGCTTCTATGCGAGATAAAGCGTGAAGCAGAATTTTGTTTTGGTTTCACGCTTTATCCCGAATGCAACAGGGTAGGCAGAGGAAATCTAGTGTTAAGATATTGCTCTTTGTATTTACCGCTGAATTCTGGAGGCATTCGACACCAGAATGAAGAAATGAAAATATTAAATATTTCTTTTTCTCAAGTGACAATCGAAGACACGATCTGTTGCGTTTACAGTCAGTCGCAGCCATCATAATTAAAATATATAGCTTAAAAAACATATGTAACACATTTTTCTATTCGTGCTCGAAGCTACAGCTTGGCTTGGCTTGGCTCATATGATTTACAAATCATAAGAGCCAAAACTCAACGAGTTGTTCACTTTCAATATCCTTTGAAGAGTTTCCAGACCAGCTCAATGACACCATATTACAATCTAATACTAATAAAAGTATCGAACACAAGGAATTTCAATAAGAAAATAAAACTGGGTGTCATCAATCAAATATAAAAATAGAGTCGCCCAAATCCATATATAAGATAGAGCATGTAAAATAACTTGACGTATTGGTTCATTAAATTTGAAGATACTGTTCCTTTGGAAACGGATATCTTCCTAAGTAGATGAAATATATATTTATATTTGGAAATTGATAGTGTTAAAGACTAAGAAAATTGTATATTTTATGAGTTAAAAAGAATGTAGCTTCACGCTGTATCCTGCATTAAGCAGAAAAGGCTAGGGAAACTTGGTGCTATAACACTCCATTCCCTACTTTCCGTTAAATTTTAGAGGTGATGTTCAGTGTCGACATTCAATGCTACGCTTTATCTTGTTACCAGAGCGCAATGCCTCCAGAATTTGGCAGAAAGTGGGGAACGGAGTGTCGTAACACTAGGTTCAATCTGCCTATCCTGCTGTATGCGGGATACAGCGTGAAGCTGATTTATTTATTATTTATTAAGAAGTTAAAAAAATAGATATTTTTATTTTAGATTCTCAATTTTTTTTACATTTTTTTGTTATTTATTCTACCTTAAATAACTTATTGTGATCTGTACTTTTACAATTTACGTAAATTTTTTTGGTACATGTTTTTCTTAGTTTTTTTACGTAAACCATTTTTTTTTTCAGAAAGTAAAAAAATGGCGAGTATTATTCAGGGCGCAGAAAACCGTTCAGTTTTAATCGGAACATTACCCAATCTGTTCTGTTTTTATTTAGACTTATGGGTACCGAAGATGAATATAATGTAGTTATGTATTTTTTTACTTTTATGCTGTATCCCGCACATAGCAGTATAGGCAGAGGGAATCTAAGAATTCTGGTGGCATTACGTGTTGCGTGGCGACACTCAACTCCACGTTTTTTCTCGGTACTAGAGCGAGGAAATGAAAATATTAAATATTTAAGAGTGAAATATATGCATCTGTAAAAATGATTTACTGTTTTTGAATGTTCTTTTGTAGGGATCAATACTTAAATCATCGCATGTACAATAAAAAACTTACAAACTCTATAATAAATAAACAACTAATATTAAAAATTAAGTAGTCAATTTTTAGAGCAAATGTAAGAATAAAGAATAAATTATATCAGGACTACACCTTGTGGTTACATTGGTTTTAATATTTGAATAGTCTTGATAGTTGTTGAAAAAATAATGTTGTGGGTTAGATTCCCATTCGGAGGTATAAATTGTTCCCATTTCCTTGCTTTGATAAAAGGCCTAGCGCGAACTTGAGTTACACCACTCAATACGCATTACAAATGTCAAGCTATCTCACGCTTTTCTGCTAAGCTGAGAAAGAACGTCAGAAGGAACATGGCCTTTTTTTTGAGTACTTCTTTTTGTTTCTGTGTTTTTCTTAAGGAACTTATTGTTTTGTTAAAACTGGAATTATCGGTCTCAGTGAAATGACTACCAAGAGTGTTAAAATACTATGTATTATAGTGAGCATTGAACTTAAAACCATCACCAACTATTAGAGGTAGAAAATTTAGCTTTGACATGTGGGTAGGTTGAGCAATCCCTTAGATTGGAGTACTAATGTTAACTGATCCCTTGATAGTCAGCTTGTAGTACTACGAGATTGGGAAAAATAAGATTTTTACGTCTTACAAGCAAAGGCAAACAGGGTTACGGGTGATAACAAGCATAAAATTAAGAGAACAAACAAAACTTAGATTTATAAAAACATAAATATTCAAAGCTACTAACGCCAAAAAATTAAAATTTTATAAACTTAAACTATCAAAACCACTGCATCCACCAACATCCCACGTGTTCTATGCTAATCTCTAATATAATTATAATATATGTATGTATGTATGTATATGCATGCGTGCGACGGTAAGCGTGGCACGTGATAATGGGATGATTGATGGGTGACCGACGGGAAAAGTGTGGGAGACGGTGTACTGTCGTGTACTGAGATGTTTTATTTATCTTTTTTTTTAAATATTTGATTTGTCGTTTTTTTTGATTGGAAACAAATTGGGATTTAAATAAGTGTCGCTTTGGATAATTTAAAGCTAAGCTGTATGATTAAAATATAATTGAATTTTTTGTAACTTTTTACCATAGTGATGAAAATAATTCATTCCCCCGAGTGGGAATCGAATCCACAGCCGTCACATTTCCTGTCAGCTAATGTGCCATGATGACTTCAAGAGAAAATGCGGCGTTGAATTACGTCTCTCAACACGTATTGTATCGAAAATTATATGATGCATGCACTAGGTCCTCTTTGCCTACCCCGCTATATGCGGGATGCAGCGTGAAGCAGAAATAACTTTTAAACGTAACATTACATGCAAATTAAGGTGCTCGTATTTATAAATGAATCGTTATATTTATTTTCCAACGCTTACTTGCTTACAATAAAGTAGTTTCATTTCTTCTGTAAACTATTTAACTTGAATTTTTAACTGAACCAGTTAATTGCTTCGTATGTTAGCAATATCTTGTGCAACTAAATGAAAAAGTATAGGTGTCACAGGATTACTTCAAACGTCTGACTTCAAACGTGGGTTCGTATCCCAATTGGGGGACTCATTTTTATTTTGTTCTTTTTATAAGAACAAAAGGCGCATCGTCGAATTCAGCAGCTCAACAAATAATGTTTCAAAAATTGGCACACGAAAGCCTCAAAAATATATTTAACATCGTATTAAAAATTAATTTCATGAATTTCGTATGTCTGTTATAATTTTTTGGGTTCCATGCTCGGAGAAGAAGACGAAAATATTTATAAATGTAAATGTTGGCTTTTATTTTTTATAATATATTAAAAAAATATATTTCCCAAATTATTGATTCTCAGTATATTAAGATTCTCATTTTTTCGTTCCACCCCATTTTCGAGACATTCTAGGTCAAGTAGCGAAACTCAACGCCACGCTTTATCTTGAGAGTGAAGAATTGAGAATAACTTATATCCCTGAATAAGAACCAAATTTACTACAGTCGCTTTGAGACGCTATACTGCTGCGCCACAACAGCCTCCAAACATAGAAATAGTTTTAATAAAATTTGAGAACGGCCTCTTTGCCTCAAGTATTCCTACAAAATCCAATTAGGAATTAAAACGGTTGTAATAGATCTCTGGCGGATCAAAATCCACCAACTAAATTAAGCAGCATTGTTTCTTTATTCTAAAGAATCTGATCTCCTCGAGATATTCAATTTATTTGGAAATGAAATCGATGAAATGTCAATTTATTTTTGTTTGGTGTTCCGCTTTCGGATATTGTGTGTTTGCTGAGTTTTTCACGCTGTATCCCGCATATTGCAGGCTAGGCAGAGGCAATATAGTGTTAAGATACTCCGTTCCTCACTTTCTTCGTAATAAACATTTAGTACGTATATAGAACTTTTAGTATATTTGTGTGGATTGATTGTTCATAGGTTTGACTGTGGTTGGGAAAATTTCCTCTGCTTACCCTACTGTATGCGAGATAGAACGTCAAATAATAAAACACAAAAAACTTAAAGCCGCTTGTTATGTTATTCTTGAATTAGATGTGTGGAATTTAAACCGGCAACCTCCGGCAAATCCCGTGTAAGACCATACTCCACTGCGCCACGACAGCCAACTATGATTTTTTGAATTAAATAAATAAACTGTATACGGAACACTTTTTTTATTCTGGGCTTGTACTTGACTTTAATTTTTATTTTTCATACACCTTGGATATATTTCTACTACAGACTGTCGACTGCCAGTAATATAAAATTTCAATTTTTGAAGCAGCCATATTACATTTTCTCTTTTGCGACTTTATTTAATAAGAAAATTAAAAATATATATCTTTACATTTCATTATCTACGATGATTTTTATTATAATTTTTATTTTGCTTCACACTGTGTCCTACAAATAGCACGGTAGGCAGAGGGAGTTCAGTGTTAAGACACTCCGTTCCCTACTTTCTGCAAAATTCGAGCGGAATAGCATGTTGAGCGCCACTCAACGCCGTGCTTAGCCTCGACACCAGACCAAAGAATGAAAATATGTAATATTTCATTTCCTCGAAAGCGAATCGAAGCCACAACTTACGCGCTTACAGTCACACGTTTGTGCCCCAGAGCCACCACCGGCCTCTAAAATCGAATATCACGAATCGAGAATCGAACTTACACTACACAACCAATCCAAAATGTCCTACAATTTGGCACTTTAACTAGGTGACTAACATAAAACCTAAAATATAGTTTCGCAAAAATCAAAACATTCGAAACGTTACTCGAATAAAAATAATTTCTACCGAATACAATGAGCACATCGATAAAAAGGCCATTTGGAGGCTCTATATAGAACCGGAAGTGAGTTAGTATGCTAAAGAGATACTACTGTGTTGTACGAGACGTTTTTGATATTGGTTGATTGTGGATTGTCGTAATTTTTTTTTAGTTACATGCTGTACAACCTAGTGTTAGGACACTCCGTTTATCACTTTCTGCCGATTTTTCAGGACTTTGCGTGTTGAGGCATAACTGACGAAATAAAAATAAATGTTTTCCTGGAGTGCGATTTGAAGTAACTGCCATCGGGTTATCAGTGTTACTAAGTTGTGCCACGACGATATATAATACACGATGACACAATATTATTAATTTTTTAAAATTTCTCATCTTTGTTTCAAGAGTAGAAAAAAAAGTGATTTTATCTATGATAACTGAATTATATAGTATAGGCAATACTAATATAAGATGAATATGAAAATAAACTGATGATCAAATTAAAAAAATGCTTTACCACTGCACCACGACGGCCTTACTATGGATTTAATAAAAATAAAAAATACTAAACATAAACAGCCAATCTTTCCAAACCTCAGTATACTAATAATAAACTCAAGTCAAGACCCGTAGCAACATTCGGCTAGATCCAAGCACCGAGCCGGTTTATAGTTTCCTTCTTATGGCTTATAACGTGACGTCACTGTTCTACAGGGTTAGCGGGTTCGAATCCCATACGAATGTTTATAAAATTAGTGACTTTTTTCGTTACAGATCTTTACGTCAGTCAGTACGTTAGTAGAATCAGTTTGACTTTTGATGTCGGTAGAGGAGCTCGAAATATTGAAATTTAAAGGAGCTCTTGAAGACAGTCATATTTTTAATTTTAAAATTCATTAAAAATATGTTGAAGCCGCAGTGGTGCAGTTGCACAAGGTTATAGCTATAATAGGACGATGGTAGGTTCGAGTCTCGCTCAGAAAATGAATTATTATTTTTTTCACGATTTCATTTCTTTGCTCTAGTAACAAAGTAAAAAGATCGGGGTCGAGTTCCTTAATAGTCAAAAAATGTTCCAAAAATCCCAAAACATTTGGCCTGTGCGCCACGACTGGCCTCTATCACTCCAATTGATTTCGATAATTCCTTTTTAATTGGAACGGATACACTTCAAGAGTAGTTCGGTAAAGTTCTGATTATGGGATCAAGGGGAAGTCGGTTTTTTTGTTAAAAATTATAATTATTAGCCTATAATACTACCTATAATAATTGTATTTGTTACCTATAATAATTGTATTTTTTTTTTTAAATATAGGGTTACATAGTATAATCTTCATAATTACTCATGATGCTCATAATTTTCACACAAAATTGAATATTATAATTTACTTTCAATACATTCTCCAATTTTGTATGAAAATTTTAAGTATTATTATATTTTCTCTTTAATAAAGTAGCGTAAAAATATAAAAACTGGCAAAAATAAATATCTTCACAAAGTGTATTTTAATCGAATCACATCACAATTTTTCGTTTTCGTCAACACTATCGAAGTGAAACATCGACAGATTTTCAATTTAAATTAATGTAGAGGACGTCGCATGATTTTACTAGTCAAATTTTTTATTTTTTTCCCATGGTGTTCTGTAGATTAAATTGTTGATTTTTTATATGGCAGGATGGGGCAGATTTACCTTAGTGTCAAGACGCTCCGTTCTTCATCGTTTATGATCTAAATGATAAAAATGAGCAACGGACAACTCGAATCCTGGAGATCATACAAGAACCTTTTGGAAAATATTAATTAAAAAAAATATTTTTTTTTATTATTAATATGATATTACTATTACGCTACTAATAAAAACTACTTTACAGGCTTAACCTATCTTTATCAGCAAACGGTTGCTTTGACGGCAAAGGTAATACATTGTTAAGACACTCCATTTGTCACTTAAAAAAAACTAAACTAAACTAGTTTCACGCTTTCTCCCTAGCGGGGTAGTCAGAGAACTGAACGGAAGCCAGTCAACGGAGTCAAGTCAGAGAACGGAGCGCCAAACGCTACGGTATTTGCCATTTCTCGCCCTAATTTTCGAAATATGTATTAGGTACAGAGTGTCAAAACTCAACGCTACGCTAGTCTTGCCCCGAGTCGAAATTGAACCCACAAACCCATCCCGTTCACAGTCAAACGTTGTGCCGTTGCCACACGACGGTGTCATGTCCGCTTAAAAATTTCCCAAAACAACCCAAAAAATTTAAACCTATTGGCCTACCATCAAAAATCCATCGCGTGGGACAATGCAACGTCATAACGCCTGTATATTACAATTTGCGTGTTCAATGAAAAAAAAAATCATTTTACAAAAATATCCCTTTTAATGGCGGCATTGTTTTTAAAATTGAACGCAAATAACATGGAAGGAGTGAAGGTTTGCTTAATTTCATTATTTGAGACCTTTATGGTTGAGTAGTTATGTGATGGATGTGTGGTAGCGAGTTCGATTCTAGTAAGCTAAGAAAATTATAGTACAATATAAAAAATAGTCAGGGCTTAGTGGTACAAGCTTGTCTGTATCTTTACGTTAGTTAACGTTAGCGTTAACGTAACAGGAGATTCGATTCCCACTCAGCAGTATATTTTTTTATTATTTTAATTTCCTCGTTCGGTTAAGTAGGCAAAACGCTGACTTGAGTTTTGCTACTCAACTTTCAATCCTTTCAGAATTCAACGGCAATTGGGGAATGGAGTGTCTCAACACTAGCTTCCCTCTGCCTATCCTCCTATATGCGGGATACAGCGTGAAGCTAAAACATATATTTTTAGAAACAAATGTATGGTTTGATTGACGGAGAGCGTTTGTCCAGTATCCCAGAAATGCAGGTTCGAGTCTCGCTGCGTTTAAGAATGCTTCTAAATATACTTCTTACTTTAGTACCAAATTTATATTTAAAAAAAGTATTATAAAAAATATAAATACTTGTATTACAAATTTAATTACATTTTGTAAATGTAATTTATGTATATAATAAATCATCAGAGGCCTTCTTGGTGCAGGAGCACAAGAGTTTAACTGTAAATGCGACTGGTTGTGGATTCGATCGCCACTCGAGGAAATGATTTTTTTATTTAAATTTATATTCCCATTTCTCCGTTACCCATTTTCCGCCGAATTCCAGAGGCATTCCGAGTTGAGTAGCAGAACTCAACGCTGAGCTTTGCCTCCACACCAGAGCGAAGGAAAGAAAATATTAAATATTCACGAGTGGGAATCGAAGCCACAACCTTTCGTGCTTACAGGCACACACTTGCCCTTGCACCTCTAATGGCGTAGGCCTCGACTTCTTAAAACTAAAAACAATCATACAGGCATATAAATATAGATATATGCTGAAATTCTTCAGAATTAACGACTTTTACCATTAAAAGGAAGCCGCTATAAGATCAACCAAATAAAATACTCTTTAAGATACAAGCACACTGTATGTATTCACGCATAGCTCTTAAACACGGTAGTACAAAGTTCTAAATTGCGTTCTATAATTTTGTAATTTTACGACGAAATAATAAAAAAAAGTCTTTTGAATCTATGCAAAGTTGCGTAGATAAGATTTTATGATTGTTTTTAGTATCCATAAATTGTTGTTGATAGAGACAGTGTTAAGTCACTACGCTCGAGATAATGAGATATTTAATTAAAATGTGACAAAATCGAAGTCATATTTTATGGTGTGAAGTAATTAGTTTTTGCCTGTACCTATTTTGATAGCATTTAAAGGAATAACGCGTATAATTTTAAATGAAACTATTTTAAACGGATTAATCGCGTATATTTGATATTATACATGTTTGGGAACCCGATGTTTCGAACGCTTTGGAGTAGTACGTATTCAAGGGTATTCCGTATTGGTCTGTATTCAACTGCAAATATAAGGTTTTTAACACGCTTTTTTAAGAGCCGGATTATAATTAAAAAGAATTGGAAAAAGTAATTATTTTCATAGTCAGCTCTGTTAAAAGTCTTCGCAACTCAACACATAATGTCTTAACATTAAGATCTCTGGCTGTCCTGATATATGCAGAAGATGTATGAATTAAAAATAACACATTATATGTTGCAAGAGTGAGTGATAAGAGAGGTGGAGGGAGACTTCGATTGAGCTTCAAAAACATAGTATCGACGTAACACACAGTATCGGTGGTGGTGATTCCCCACAAATTGACGATTTTTCGTTTGTCTACCTTTCAAAATTTTGTTATAAAGCCCTAAAATTTTAAATTGTAGAAGCTCTTTGAAGTTTGATAATCAAGGAAAACAAAAACAAATAGTTTTGTATTCTAATAATAATTGTACAGCTAACTGATGTATATTTCTTTCTCGAACCTTAAAAAAATCTGATTGAGAAATGAACCCCACGACCTTTTCAGAGTAAATGCCACTAGGATCAACAAACCAGTACATTAGTCACAAAAGTCGGCTTCATTAAAAGACTATCATAAATGTATGCTATATTATTTTATTGTTTAGTTATGAATATTTCTATATGAATCATCCGCTTACAGTTAAGAAATAATTTCTGTGATTTATGTTAAGGAAAAAAATATAAAACGTAGAAGTGCCGTGCGTTCTTAATGTTTAAGCGAGATTTGATTTGGTTGTCGAGACCGAAAGACCGTTGTGGCATATTGTTTGACTGTAATTGCGATAGTTGTGGATACGATTCCAAATCAGGAGTATACATTATTTTCCGTCATTATTCCGCCGAATCCGCAATCATAGACGGCTCTTAGCAAGACTCTACTCCACTGCGCCATGATGGCGGCTTCACGCTATATTCCGCACATAACAAGTTAGGCAGGGACTTCGTGTTATGATAATCCGTAAATATTCGTATCCGTATAAGATAATCCGTAAAATAAATCCGTTCCCCAGTTTGTGCTGAATTCTGGAGGCGTTGCGTGTTGAATGGCGCAATTCAACGCAGCGTTTTGACGATAGTGGCGATGTCATAATATTTATAATTTGTACTTCTCACAGTGTGGGAAATAGATTGTTATCTTTTTTAAACATGTAAGTGCATATAATATAATGGCTGTATTCAAGAATGTCAACCAATTTAAATGTTTTCTAGAAAGTAATGAGAACCGGTCTGGATTTTTACGAAATAACAAAATATTATGTTTAGTGTTTTTGTATACATATATACTGTATACCGTTTTTTTAGCTTCAGGCTCTAACCCGCACATAGTAGGCAGAGTAGGCAAAGGTTACCTGGGAACCTAGTGTTTTTTTTTTTTGACTTGTTATGCGCCACAGACTTTAGTTGTCCGTGCCTTTTT
>DWAP01000844.1:0-18360 GCA_018230625.1 Heliconius eleuchia
CTGCCTACCCTGCTGTGTGCGGGATATAGCGTGAAGCTAATTTAATTTAATTTTTTTATTTTTTTTATTGTATTGTATTAAGAAAAACTCCAATTACATTTTTTCTCATATACGTATCTTCCATGTACAGACACCCATCCGATCTTATTATAAGTATAGATTTCCAAAACAAAATCAAATAAAGAGTATTATTATAAAATTATTTAATTTCAAGTGGGTTACAAAAGATTATCGCGACTTAACCCGACTATAAAATGTAAAGTTACATTTAGCCATTATCTGACTCCTCGACCTCGTATTTAAATGAAACCTACCTGACCCTGTGGACTAAAAAATTAAACTTTATGGCCAACATCAATTTTAAGATATAATTTTTGTTCCCATTCATTTGAACTAAATATTAAATAACTTGCATTACACTTGTAAGTGGATAAATATCATTTTGTGAGATTTTATTTAAATCCTTATTATATTTGAGTAGAGGAAGAGGAACCACAATGAAATATATATTTACTACAATTTTAATAATAATGTACATATACTTACTAAAGTGCTTGAAATAAATAGCTACGACACATAATGAAATAAGGAAAATATTCGTACTTGATACTTATTAACGGAGTTAAAGGGGATTTCGGCGACTTTTAGATACGAATCTCTGATAACCTCAAGATCTTCATATTTATTCAAAAATAATAATATGGCCTTTTCTGAAGCATCACCACTAATGATTCCACTCTTAGAAATAGAAGCATTATTGCATAAAATCCCACATAATTTTAAGGAATATAGAGCTAAAAAGTATTAAATTCTTTAAAACTTTATTTAGTCAAGTACTTGAAATTTAAATGTATGCCATGAACATATTTTCTGTATAGCATATGTTATACGAATGACTGTAATAGATAAGTATGTAAATATATTATATTTTTACCTTTGCAATTGTTTAAAGCTGAAAATAAAAATTGTAGATTAAATATATTTAGTTTCATATAAGTACACTATAGTATCTATACCCTATTCATGAAGGCATGAGATAAAAGGTAAACAGATGAAAAAATACCGCCAAATGCGAGTCGAACTCGCATACCGAGAGTTCCGTACCAATTTTTGCATTGTATGTCAACGAGAAGTACAACTTATAAAAGTGAACAACCTTAATTTTGCGGTGCTGTATTCGAATATACATACCAAGCCCTTTCATCTGATACCTCACTTGAACTAGCGGCTTAATACCAAACTGCCCCCCTCTTAAAGCTATTATTTTTTAGGATTTAACTACAGATATATAGTTTTCAGATTTTTTCTTGAACTTGTACTACGTGTAGATGCTAGCTGCCAAATTTCATAATTGTAGGTCAACCGGAAGCCCTATTAATTTTGATTCCCTTTATAGTTTTTTGCGATATAAACGGCCATATCTTTTATTAAGTAAATGTGGAAATATGAGTTTTTCAAGAAATCATAGTCAGTAGACCTGAGTGTATGGTTTGAATTTCAATACGATATCTCCAAGCGTTGCTGAGGTAAAGGCCGAAAGACAGACAGAAAGTGTTCCTTTTTTTCTTAAAAGGTACGGAATTCTTAAATGTTTTTTTATTTGTAACGATAGGTGGTGCTGTATATAGTATAAAATATATATTTATAGATGTAAATAATATTATAGAACGATATCTATAGCACGTATTAGTTAATAAAAATTATGATTTAAATGATAATGAAATAATTTTTATAATTATATTTTAAAATTTTTTAGAATTGCACAGGCACAATGTGCAGTTTTATAAAATTTTAAGTTAAATGAATCAAATATAATAATAAAAAATAAAGATTGTTTTTAAGCGTGTTCAAGCAATGTTCTTGAACATTGTAAAAATACAATTTAAAAATTAAAAATGTTTCTATTCACCCCATTTCATGGTATCATATATACCATAAATTATTTTCTAAACTTTTAATAAAAACCTTTTCAATTCTTAACAGGTAAAAACAACCCAAAAGTCATCTTGCTCTCATACTTGAGACGCATTATAATACTATAAGAATAAACTACTATAATAAGTTGTACAACGATTCACGTTAAAATGTGATGTTTTTATGTAAAACTTTACTTTCAAAATCCATGCTTGCAGCGGAGTACGTTGTGTCCCATATCCAAACGTGTTGGACACACATTTTATTCTCTGTTAATGTGCCAGTTTTATCTGAACAAATAATAGTACACGCTCCAAGTGCTTCAATTGCCTCTAAATTTTTCACTAAGCATTTTTTTCTTACCATTCTCTTGGCTGTTAAAGTTAAAGAAGCCGTTACCGTAGGCTGTAAGCCTGTAAATATTTAAATATATAATTAATGACAAATCTATTCCTGCTATATATTTGAAATCGAAATGATTTCTCTAAAAAAATACCTTCGGGTATATTAGCAACAATTATTCCAATTACAAATATGACGGTTTGTATCAAAGGATATCCGAGGAAAAGACTAGCACCGGCTACAAATAAACCCAATGAAAGTGCCCACATCGACATATAACGCATAAATCGGCGGATCTCACGTGCCAGAGGAGAAGGGGCTGGCTCCAAGCGAGCTGCCAAGCCAGCCACACGACCTAAGGCAGTTAAGTCTCCACAACACAGTACAACACCTAAAAACATCAGTATCAATAATTTTTAACTATTAATTTTTTTTTAAATAACGAACTTTAAATATAAATATGTCATGTAAACACATACAACCCGCGAAATTTAAATTTGCGTGAGTAATCGCCAGAAGTAGTAAAAAAAAACCATTTAAATGTAAAATTTATTAAAAAACATAAAAAATTTATAAATTCTTCTACACCGAACTTGCGTCCTCATCATTTTCAATCCCTGTTTGTTGTGTTAATAATGTATCAAGAACAGCTTTGTGATGTTGTATTTTTCTGTTTTTGCTGTTGGGTCACAATTTTTTTTTTCTTATACTGTGATCGAGCCAACTTTTTCTTTCACTTTTAATAAATCGAACAAAAAATAACGTTACTATCAGTACTAGAGATGTAGTTACGTGAAATACGTACGGCCAATTGACTTTTTTTATCTTAGAATAATTGCATTAACCATCAATTGATAAATTTTCAGTCGGGAAGAAATGATTGAATATAGATATATTTTTTACGTGATTAAGAGGCTGCAGCTATTCTACCCACTCACAGAGCAGCAGCTGACGTTCACCATGCCTTAAAACTAATATATACTCTTTGAAGCGTCTCACGAGATATCGCTTGAGAGGAAATGACTGACAAAATTTGCTATCTGGCTCACAGACTAAATATAAGAAGGTACTAAATAGCGTAAATACTGTACAATCTAAGTAACTAATAGGTGGGTGTCAATAATGTATTAAAATTTTCTTAAAACGTATATCGAATAGATTCAAAATAACAACGGATTTTACAATTGTTGTCCTGCCCTTTAAGAATAAGGACACCAACGACTTCAACGCTCCACTTTTTGTTTTTTGTGAGTGAGCATCGAACTTATAACTATTGTGTTTACATTTAAACGCTGTTCAACTGGCCGATTAGCAGGAAAAAATAATGTAATTATGCTTAGTCTGTACAATAAAGTAGCATTCTATATGAATAAAAAGTCAGAACTCTTCGATGATAACTTAATCAATTATTAGTTTATTATATCAGATGAAGACTATTTATGACACTTTGAACTCTTGAAAGCACACCGTAAAATGTTTACTTATTAAATAAAAAACCTTTAGCCCATCCTTCAACACAAAGTGCAGAAAAGAAAGCAACATTAGGTGATTCCAAAATATTTGCTGTTCCATCTGTGTTTCCCCGCGAGACCGCTACACTCTCTCCCGTTAACGATGAATTGTCGACCTACATACATGCGACAAAAGTTTTATTTTTGTTATTTATATTTTAATTTAACTTTCACACCTCAACAACCGTGGCGTAGGGGCATTTAATATTTTCATTCCCTCGTTCTGGTAACGAGGGAAAGCTCGCCACTCAACACGCAATGCCTCAAGCATTCGGCGGAAAGTGTCTTAATGGGAAACGGAGTGTATCAACACTGTGTTTGTATTTGGATCCATAGTTCCCTCTGCCTCTTCCTTCAGGATACAGCGTAAATCTAAAAAAAAGAAAAGAAAAAAACACACATACTTATATTTTAATTTTATTACTATTTTAAAAAAATATGAGGCCAGTCGTGGCGCAAAGTGTGACTGTAAATTCGACGCGTTGTGGGTCGATCCCCACTCAAAGAAATGTAATATTTATGTACATTTGTATTTTCATTTCTTCGCTCTGGTGTCGAGGCAAAGCGTGGCGTTGAGTTTCGCCACTCAACACGCAATGCCTCCAGAACTTGGCGGAAAGTGGGGAATGGAGTGTCTTAACACTAGTTTCCCTCTGCCTACCCTTTTGTGTGCGGGATACAGTGTGAAGCTGATTATTTTTTTTTAAGAAATTTATATGATAAAAGTTTTATATTACTATATATAGTACATGTCAAGAAAATAACTATAATGCTGTAAATTTTTCTAAGACATACGTTTTATATTATACATATTTATTACAACCATGTAGCGAGACGATCACGTCATTCATTAGACGCATTCACTATCAATGAATTTAAAAAAGGTACCTAATTAAATTGAAAAACATGTACTTTTTACTTTGATAGACTGTGTTACCTTGAAAGCCTTGTCGTAATATTGTAATATCGCTAATTACTTTATCTTGATTTTTAAAAAGGAAATTGTAAAGTGAAAATAAACATTTGAATATTTAAAACCTAAACTTTCATAAATAATTTCTAACTTTGAATCCTTTACTGTCAATAATTCGTATATCGGCCGGTATGACATCGCCAACTTCAACATATACTATATCACCCTTGACTAGGTCGCACACTTGAGTTTTTCTATTTAAGACACCATTTCTTAAACAAGTCGTATATAATGGTATCATGTTATTAAATGTTTTCATTATCTGTAACGAAAAATAAGTGTTCAAAACAATTTCTCTATCGTGTAGTAATAATAATTGATAATTAAAAAACCCCCGACGCCTAAGATCTAAAAAAAATAAACAAACAAGTAGAAAAAAAACAGATCATTTTCAAACAAAGCTAAATATCATTTTCTTGTATCATAGCTAAGAGCACTCTCGATTAAATCATCATTCTAACAAAAGAAACTAAATCAAAATCGGGTCAATCTTTTGGTCGGGTGAAAAGAAACTAAATCAAATCGTGTCAATCTTTTGGTCGGGTGAAAAGAAACTAAATCAAATCGTGTCAATACATACTACTTTGACACGTCAAACTTATAACGCTCCTTCGTTTTCTTGGTTGTTAATAATATAATAGATTACATTTTAATGTGTATAATGATAAAATGAATATAATATTGTTCTTTAATTTTTTTAAATGAGTATAATGAGGCCAGTCGTTTCGCAGGGGCACAAAGTGTGACTGTAAAACCGACTGGTTGTTGTTCAGTTGACCGACTGCTATTGTTGGATTCGATCCCCACTCGAGGAGATGAAATATTTACTTAAATTTATATTTCCATTTCTTCACTCTGGTGTCGAGGACAAACGCGGCGTTGAGTTCTGCCACTTAACACGCAATGCCTCAGAATCTGGCAGAATGTGGGAACGGAGTGTCTTAACACTAGGTTCCTTCTGCCTTCCTGCAGTGTGCGGGATACGTCGTGAAGCTGAGTATAATATTAATGTTTATAATATTGTTCTTTATATTTATTAAATTTTTTGTTGTAATAAAATAACAGTGATATACCTTAGTACTTTTATAATTTTGAAAGAAACTGAAAAGTCCACAGATTATATCCACGCCAATCAACACGCATCCTAAGTAAAGGTTATCAAAACTAGGATCTGGTTTCGTTGACAACTCTATTAAATATGCAGCTAGACATAAAATAGCACCAACCCAAATCAAAATAGAAAATCCTTAAAAAAATTGACATATATATTTATTAGGTTTTTCTTTATATTTTGTTATATATGTATAACGAATTTGTGCCAAAGTTGCCTAAGGTTAACGTTTAAACGTGCATTGACACAATTAATGTAGTTTTACGTAACTAAAAATGTATAATATGTTTAAGTATATTTATCATCACAAATTTTGTTTGTATGTATTTACAGACAAATGCAGTGGGTGCATTTACTTATAACTTTAGCTTTGCGTGATAAGGAAGATCTGCATTAGCTTACCTTCTTAGATTTTGTTTCTATTATAAACTATGAGGAAATTAATAAGAGAGAGGCAAAAGCGCGGCGTTGAGTTCCGCCACTTAACACGAAATGGCTCCAATATTCGGCGGAAAGTGGGAAACGGAGTGGCTTAACACTAGATTCCCTCTGCCTACCCTATTGTGTGTGGGATGCAGCGTGAAGCTGATTTGATTTGAGAATATTAATCAGAGAATCTCTTGATATACCTGTACATAATGATTTAAACAATAATCGTTGCCACATGAAGTGCGTAGTAGGTGTAAGAGTATTATATCCATAGTAACTCAATAACTCATTTGCCTGTTCACTAGATAGTCCCTTAACTGGATCAGTGTTTAATAATATGTAGAGTTCTCCTACAACAATAATAATTATACGTAAATGTAGTCAAAATTGAACGCTTTAATGGAACATGTCATAGCGGAAGAACGGGACGGACATAACAGTCGTATAGCAGCTTTGTAGGTAATTAGTACATACAAAAATTTATAAAAATGTACTATATATAGTTTTAATAAATCGCTCTCTAATGTAAATCACAACAAATCACAACAAGAATGCCATCAAATTCTAAGCAGTAAAAAGATACACATCGATATAGATATTATAAACGTTAATTAATATTACAATAATGATAATTGTTAAATAATATAAATTACGTACGTTTATACGTACATTTAAAAACAAATTTCTTTCAACTAGGTACTTTTCACTTTTTTTTCATGGAACACGTTTTATATTTTTGAATACAATTAAGATTACTTTAAAAAATTATGATGAATCTTTAATCCAAATCCTATATAAATAGACCTATGTAATACTTATTTAGAAAACGTATAAAAATTAACGTAGCGGGACTCGAAACCGCGTCTCCTGGAAACTGACCTGGTCAGTTTAGGTTAGATTTTAATTTTTATACGTTTTCTAAATAAGTATTTTCTTTCCTAAGTGTGGAATAACACTTTAAAAATGTTAAAAATAATTCTGTATCAATTTAAATTCTATATAAATAGTTGAACTCACTGAGAGGAATCAGATGTACGTCGGTTTGTATTTCTCTTTTTAAAGCACTAAGCCGTGAACAACTTAAATCTCTTGATCGAAGTCCTTTTGGATTATTTGGTCGGAATAAGTCCGATATTGACGATAAACTAGAAGACCTGGAAACCATTGTATAGTACGACCGATCATGATCTTATTCTGATCTTGCAATATAGCAATTGTTTTCACGTTAAATCTAGATGGCCAAGCCGAATTCATTCATTCATAGTGTGTAACTTAAAATTATGTAACGAATGTTACTTTATGAGGATTTATAGGGTAGAAATTGTTGTATTAATTATTAATTATAATTTATAAAAATATTTAATTATATTTATTAGTAAGTTTTTTAGGTAGGTAAATTATACAAAAATAAAATCGTTTGAAGAATATTTTATTTCGATTTTTTTTTGATTACTTTAATATTTATAAACGATCATTTTTATTGCTTGAATATAGAAAAATGTAATTTATTAATAAAATTAATAAGCCAACACCATTTGCATATAGATAAAAATAATATTCTATAATATTGTATAAATTATTATATACTTTCGATGTTTTACTCATACGCATTTTTTTTATATTTACCGATTGGGGAAGAAAACCTTTATAGCTTTTATATATATTTTTATATTTATATTTACATTTAGAGACTAACAAAAATTATAAACAGTCCCCTGAGTTACTTGACAGCCCTTAATTGAAGATAGCGTGTTTTATGCAAACTTTTAGAATTTTTTTTAGATTTTTGTGTTCACTGCATTATCGCATTACAATTACAAATGAATAATGAAATAAAAAAAACTTTATAGACAATATTCATTTTCTCACGATTTATGGACCAATAATTTTAAATAAGAATAATTGTTTTTTTTTTAAATTCGTATGTACAATACATGTGATGGTGTTGCATTTATAAATAATAATAATAATAAATCTTTATTTTTTTCTCACAAAGTTTGGTAAATAAATGCACATTTGACAAAGAAATTAGTGGTGGCAAACAGTAAAAAGGTAATGTGAGAGATTGGTGTCCATATTAGGTAGCGATACACCTGTTTTACAGATCAACAGGCACTCATCTCACTCTTCTCTCTTATAATCTACAGTAAGAGTGGTTTCAGACAGAGAAAATATTAACAGTATAAACTAGACTAATCGTTAGTATTTAGTATATATTAATGTGTGCATGTGAATATGAGTGCGTGTGTCAGTATGTATGCGCGTAAGTATCTATGCATGTGTCTGCATATTATTTAGGAATTAAGAATAAATTCTCAGTTTCATCATAGTGAAAGCATTTAAGCCATTCCATTACAAGCTTTGAACATTTATTTTTAGGTACAGGGTATATGGATAGGTATTGTTTTCTTTGTTATTATAATAAATCTCCAATGAACGGATGGAATATATGAGAAAAACTTGTTTTAAAATTGCTCAAAGGGCAAATATTTTTTGTTCTTCTGGAAACCGGTGTACTTGTGGGATCATAGACAGTTACAAAGTGCTTCTTTAAGATAATATATAATATAAATAATTGACGAACAGTTAAGACATTGCAGTGTTTATATAAAGCAGAAGTGGGGTACTGAAAAGAAAGAGAGTATCCAGTTTTCAAAACAGATCTTTGGGTGGTGGTTCAATTGTCATTAGAGTTGAATTTAGAAATGACACCCGTAACGCAGTTAAAAGGTATTGACTGATAGGGCACAATATAAATTCCTAAATACATAAATTAGTTAGCGAGTTCTCTCTGCAGGCTTCTATTTGTTATTTGAAACTAAGTGTGCTATCTGTTAAAATTCCCAAATATTTAATCACACTAACATTATCTAAGGTTAGGGAAGAGCAATAAATGTAAAGAATCCAATAACTTTATAATTTACTATGATCAAAACTAAATCTAATTCGCTTCAATTCTTGCAATTCAATTTTATTAGTCCTTAACAGATCGTCTAAGTAAACTCTTCTTAATAATCTCTTTGTTGTTAGCATGGAGTTTTGTGATTGGCTCAGAATTTCCGCAATTCTTTCCCACGCTTTCTGTTGTAAGTCTTCAGGCTTATAAACGTTATTAACAAAACCACACTCGAACGCTTCCTTTGCAGGCATCTTGTAATTTAGCATCAACATTTCCATTGCCTATAATTTATGATTAAAAAGACATATAATTAAACTGACATAGATAATCTATCAAAATCACAAAACACACATCAAAAAGTGTACCTTTCTTTCTCCCATTATCCTCGGAAATGTAAACGTAGAACATGCTTCAGCTACAATGCCTAATTTAGTAAACGGAGTGTAAAAAAAAGCCTGAAAAAGTGAGATAAAAAAACTATAGTAACTGGAATAATATTATAATATTATTCTGATTTAAATTTCTTTCTCTCATAAAGGCAATTAATTTAATCCAAAATTCTACTCATATTGCATTTGTATATGAAAATGTAAAAATAATTCATAGATCTATTAAATAAATATGTTAATGTAAATATATTATCAAATAACTAAATAGTACCGAATACCGAATGTTACTTACATTTTCAGATGCGAATACGAAGTCGCATAAACCTAAAGTTGTCGCTGCTACGCCCACGGCCGGTCCATTGACTATGGCTACTAATAGCTTAGGAAAAGTAATAAAAGCCTCTATATATTTTTCCAAAATATGTATAATGTCGTCGACGGAAATATTTACGACGGCTGTGAGGTCATTCCCACTGCTGTAAATATCTCCTGCTCCCGTTAGTGCGACCATTGCGATATCCTTATCTGTTGCTGCATTATTCAATATTTCTGTTAATCTAACATACATGTGGACGTCGATGGCATTTTTTTTTCGAGGATTATTAAATGTCACTATCTTTATATTATTTTTCGTTTCCTCAAGAATTGTATCCATTTTTCTTACAGCGTGTCAAACATTTACTGATTCTAAAAAATTATTATACATCAATTGATTTTTTTTTCTAAAAAATTGATTTGAATAAAGGATCATACATTTTCAGATCAGATCATTCATAAAATATTTTTACTTTTTCGATATTATTATCTGGGACGTGCCATGGGCACAATAGCTATGAAATGTAGTAGTTCTCGTGCATACAAAAAAAAGCAATAGAAAACTTCTAAATAGAATGAAACGAAATCAGAACTGTCATCAAATACCTCTAAATAATTGAGGGTCTCTTCTTGTCCATACTTCACAGTATAGTGGTAAGAAGTTGAAACTGGGATAAGGTAAAAAAAGAAGAAACGAGTCGACATTTCAAGAGCAATTTTCGAGATTTCCAAGCAGATCAGGCGATTTTTGTCACAGTCAGAAAATATTTAAATAAACTAAAGCATTTTTTAAAAAGTAATCATATATTGTATGCGTATATATGTGCGTTAGATTTTATAAATTTCATGCTATCGTTCTTTGGATAAATGCTAATAATTCTAAACATCAAAAATAAGTAAGTCACACTTTTCCTCACTTTCCGGCGAATTTTTTGAGGAAATTTAATTTCGAATTTTTTGGAAAACCGGGCGTTTGCCTTGGTGCCAGAGCGTAGAAATAAATATTAATAAATAATAATTCGTTCCCCGAAGTGGGAATCAAAGCCACAATCGTCATCGTCGTTTAAATACAAGATTTATAAAATCAATTAACGTCAACTTAATTAACATTCTTTTTTAGCTTCACCCTGTACCCCGGATATAGCAGGGATAGTCAGAGAGAACCTGGAAACTGGGATTAAAACACTTCCGTTCCCAATTTTCCGAATCTAGAAACATTGCTTGATGGAGACCAGCGAGAAAATAAAAATATTAAATATTTAATTTCCTCGACAAGGAATCAAACCCACAACCTAACAAACGGACAGTCGCACTCCTGCGCCACGACTGGCCTCAATTATAATTATACACTGTTTAATTGCGCCACGACTAGCCTCAATTATACACTGTGTAATTTATTAAGCAATTTAGCAAATATTAAATCTATAGGATATATAGACAAACTATGAATCTAAAAACTGTTGTTAATTTAAGTTTATTTTTAAATGAAATTAGGTCTTATCAATTTTGATAATATAGAGTAATTAAATCTCAAAACATTATCGTCTACACCAACAAGTTTTGATAAAAGTATGAAGTGGTCAATAATAAATAGCTATAATATTTATCTGTGCAGGGAAAAATAAAAATAAATTTACAATAAACTAGATCTATATCATTCAACTTTACCCATGTGGATTCCACGATGAAGAAAATTGAATATTTTATAAATAATCTTACCAATAAAGCCGTAAATGAGTGAAGTAGCGACTAAGGAGCGCAACGAAATGTCAAACTTATTTACATTCCTAGTTTACGTTTAGAAATTAACAACTTTATACCTCACACTACCATCAAGATTTTTTTGTGTTTTGTGTAAGTATAGTGGAGGGGCTTAGTGTAAGTATAGTAGAGGGATTTTGAAGTAGATGATCTATGTCTACCTTAATATAATATTTGTCCGCCTTCAGGTTCATGCGATACCGCTACTTTTTTATACATTTATATTACAGGTAATAAAACACATGTATAATGGCTAAAAATACATGCATTCATGAAATATCCTGCAAAGTCAATTTTGTTACGCAAAAAAAGTTTAATTACGTATAGTATACCTATCCTTATTCTTAAATTTATAGGGCTTCATTCGAAAATAACACTCATATTACAGTAGCACGTCTTTAATTTATTGGCTTATATATTATATACTTAATGGATGAACTTTTTCTGATATACAAAAATTGCTCCCTTTTTTACTCTCTATAGGTCTTACTTTTAAATTTAGGTCTACTTCTGTTATGGAACAGTTTATCATAAGACCAATTGTGGTAAAAAAAAAACAATTTAAGTCAAGTAAAAGAAATAGTTGAATTTAAAGTTTTCATAAGGTTTCAAATTAGTTAATAACAGTAAAATTAAAGCTAGCAATTACCTTTTATTTGGTAATTTAAGTTTGTAACACTGCGTGTGTGTAAGTTAAATTGGGTAAAAAAAATTATATATGTGTCGATAGAGGTTTATTTACCAAAGTAATAGAAACAAATTTGTAAAGTCATTGATTATTATGGTTATTTATTCATGTAATCTTAAAGAAATTCCCAGGTCTATCCCAAATACAATAAAACGTGAATCTGAGCAGGTAAACAGTGAACATTAAAATATATTTTGCTTTATTTTCGCATATTTGTTTATGATTTGCAAGCGCAATTTATAAACCTATAATTAAACGTCAGTTGCCAATGTCAAAAACTTATAACTTTGACATTGGCAACCTATAGGGAAAAATCAAAGTGACAATTGACATTAGTTTGACCTTTTGATTTCAAATTAATCGGCAAGGTAGGTTAATTTGAAACTATCATGGCCATTGCTTTTAATATTATGAAATAACCAATCAATCGCTGTTTATCATCATTTTAGAAATGATTAGACATTTTCAAACATACCTAAGAAATAATTTGTATTGTATTAGTAGGAGACATAGTTGCAACAAAACCAATAGATCCATAGTAACAACCAACAAAAAAATGTTTAAATCATCAGTTTTCAATCTTCAAGAAGCGTCTTCAGACAAAGTTCAGGAATTTTTAAATTCTTTTGATACAGTTTTAAGTGATTGTGATGGTAAGTTGTATGTCATAAACCTTGTGGTATAAAAATATTATGTTAGTGGTCACATATCTATGGTCTCTTTTATTTTTGCAGGTGTGCTATGGATTAATAATAATGCGATTCCGGGATCGGCAGAGGCTATGAATTATTTCCGTAAATTAGGCAAAAGGATATTTTATGTTACCAACAATTCTACAAAAATACGCAGTGATTTCGCTATTAAAGCTCAGCAGCTTGGCTTTATTGCAGAGCCGGTAGTACTCTTTAATTTTTTTTTTAATACAAATAATATTTAACATGCCTTATTTATTTTAAATTATTATAAAATATTCTGTTAACAGGAGGAGATACTTTCTACAGCTTACTTAGTAGCACATTACTTAAAAGGAATTGGATTTAGAAAAAAAGTGTATTTATTAGGCTCTAATGGAATTGGAGATGAACTTAAAGCTGTGGGAATTCGACATATAGGAGTTGGGGTAAGTGTGTTCCATTAAATGTACAAATATTTATTTTTAGCTAAAGTACATATGAAAGCTTACCACTTTTTTAAACTCTTTCAGTTTCATGTCCAAAAGCATAAATTAATCAAGAGTTACAAAAACTACTATAAATGATGAGAATTATTAATAATCTATTCATATGGAAACATTTACTTTTTACATTAAGTAGTTATATTTATATGTACATGTATTTATCATGTTTATTTATATAATTACTATATCCTTCACTGGAAGCTCACTCCTAAAAAGAACCATATAGGATTATTATCATCTTCGATTATTGTTGTACAGATTGCTAATACAATACAATATATCGTTTTCAGCCTGATCATGTCAAGGCAGATTTTAAGTCGATGACTCCAGCAGACATGGACCCAGAAGTAGGAGCAGTAGTAGTTGGATTTGATGAGCATGTCAGTTATCCTAAGTTAATGAAAGCTGCATCTTATCTTGCCAATGAAGAATGCCTATTTATTGCAACTAACACTGATGAAAGATTTCCAAAATCTAGTTCCATTATTATACCAGGAACAGGAACACTAGTACGGGCTGTAGAGACATGTTCAGAAAGGAAGGCCTTAGTGCTAGGCAAACCAAATGACTATGTTAGAAAGTTTCTTGAATCATTTGGCTTAGATCCTGCCAGAACTTTAATGATTGGTGACAGGTATGACAAAAAATAACAAAAAACTATTATAAAACTTAACAATTTGTTAGGGTGGAGTGAATTAACTTTTTCTTCAATTTTTATATTCTTTCTTGAATTAGCTTTTTCTTTAATTATTGTCTTAATTAACTATTTATGTTAGAGATTTTGTAAAAAATATGATATCATATATTTAGTAACATTAATAGTTAATATTGTTTGCAATTTCATTAATAATAATTATATTATATATGCATATGCATGAAAAAAATGAAGTAAATAAAAAAAACATGAACACGATTTAACATACTACACTGAGTATAAATCAAAAAAATCTGCTTTACACTGTATCCTACACATAGCAGGGTAGGCAGAGGGAATCTAGTGTTAAGACACTCCATTCCCCACTTATTATATATTGTCAGATTATTTGATATATAGTGGAATAAATTCAATTACATGTATTTACTAGTCAAACCAAATTATTTAAACAAAAACATATTTTTGCCTGAAACCAAAGTCTTAAAAGTAAGGTTTTATTAAAAATAAAGACTTAAAAAAATATAATATTTACATGATTACATTTTGAAATTACATAATAATAATTAATGTCATCATGTATATAGTTTTCATTTTATTTTATAGTTTTATTTATATATTCAGATACACTAGTGGCAATTGAGGCCAGTTGTGACAAAGTGTGACTGTAAAACCGACTGGTTGTGAGTTCGATCCCCACTCAAGGATATGAAATATTTACTTAAATTTATATTTCCATTTCTTCGCTGTGGTGTCGAGGCAATACGCGGCGTTAAGTTCTGCCACTCAACACACAATGCTTCCAGAATTCGGCAGAAAGTGGGGAATGGAGTGTCTTAATACTAGGTTCCGTCTGCCTATCCTGTTGTGTGCGGGATACAGCGTGAAGCTGACTAGTGGCAATTACATTTTAATTAATTCGATTTTGCAATACAATTTTTCGTAACTCTATATACCATTTAAGGTGTAACAATAGAGATTAATATAAGATACAATAAGAAAAACATGCATATTTGTTTTTACATAACTTGAAAAAGGACAGGTACAAAAATCCCACAAAATAAATTACTCAATTTTTGTTTTATTTATATTAGTTATATATTATATTTTTCAGATGTAATACTGACATTGAATTTGGAGTTAGATGCGGATTTCAAACACTTCTTGTTATGACTGGAGTGACTTCTGAAAAGGATTTAGAGAAAATGAGAAATGATAGACGACCACCTCTTCCTGATGTTGTGTTACCTAAACTAGGAGACATAATGAATTTATCATCATAGTACAATATTATAGTATAGAGGCCGTTGTGGTGCAGCGACACAGGGTGTGACTGTAGACGCGACGGTTGTGGATTCAATTCCCATTAGGGAAAAATATTCCCAAATAATCCATTTCTTCGTCCTACCTTGCTATATGCAAGATAGAACGTGATAAAAAATTATAAATGTAATATACAGATCAATTGACATATAATATGTTGTGATAAAAAAATATTTATAACTGTGTTACCTTATTTATACAGACTGCTTATGTTCTCTATATAAAAATTCATTACAGTTTATTAGGCTTTTTGTATCTAGATTTTTATAACATGCTTAAGATTTAGCAGTAGGCATATTGATCATGTCGTAAATTAATAATATTTATTATGTATTATACAGTGCAACCTCGATTTAATGATACTGAAAAGAATCAGAAAATATTCGTCATATCAAATAATTTGTTACAATAAGGTTTATTATACAGAGCTTAAGATGGTCTATGATTCGTTAAAAAATTATTCGTCTCAGGGTTTTTCGTTTATCGGCCATTGCCAACTTTAAAACAACAGTGTTATACAGCAATGTTTACATTACTGACCGTCAAACAACGAAAGATTTAACAAGTCTCAACCTGTCGGACATGAATTTAATATAAAATTGACTGTAGTAAACTGATAGGATTTGTTAAGTAAAGGTAAAATTTTTATTAAATTCGTTATATAGAGGTAAATAATAATTTTGCAAGAGTGAAAATTTGTTATAAAAAGATTTTGAACAATTGTAAAGGTATATTTTGTATTAAATCTTTCGGGTAGTCTTAATCGTTGTAATGAGGGTTGTTATCTTAAGGTTATACTGTATAAAGTAAAATTATATACCTACAGTAACAATTGCCATGTGAAAGATACATACATAGGTTGTTATATCTACAGTTATACATATTTATACATATACAGTAAAAATGTATTCTCTTATATTAAACTATAGAGTCATTTACTGCAACTTGAAAATTTTCTTCTTCTTAGCAAAAAAAGGCTTAACTAGAAACTTAGAAGATTTTATTTACCTAGTTTTTTACGAAACTAAAAATAAATCTTTGTTACGTAAAGTGTTTATTAAGTAAGGCATCATAACATTTTGCAGGACCTCTCCTCACTTAAGTCTTTTTACCAATATTAGTATATGTAAGGATAAATATATCTATGTTATATTTATATATAGATATTTATATTGTTTAAAAATAATGCAGAAACTTTTTATTTTAACTTTTTTTTTCTAAATTTTTGATCTAATTCAATAAATAGCATTTATATATTGAAACTATACATTTGTTGAAAATAACTAGCAACATTATGTACAAAGTACAGTTAGGTAGCTTAATATAAATATAAGAACAACAAACACATAGTACAATGACAAGGACAGTATTGAAATGATTGTTGCTTATTTCAATATGTAACAATTTCTAGAATATTAATAACATTTATGTACACTTCATAATTTGCTTCTATTTATAAATAATATGTAGATGCTGAAATTATTAAAATATAAAAATACTTATTTTAAATTTTTTTAAGCGTCATGATTGATAAATTAATGTCTAATCTTACAAAAATTAAATAAAAGTAAATATTATAAAAATAAATGTGTATTATATAATGTTCAGCATACACATATGCTTAGATTTTTCTTTGTAATAACAAAATGTTTGCAAAAAAATGACAGTCGCCTAAGAAGTTTTGTAAAAGTTAATATTAGTTGCCATTTATAAAGAAAATATATAATTAAATAGTCTGACTTTATTTTACAAAAGAAACGAAAATCGGAAACGATATAATATATACAGGATGGAACAGTATGTAGGGTACAATATGTTAAATCCATACCTAAAGAAATTAATCAAAATACCTCAACAGTTTAGACGTATGATTTTTTTTCATTTAACGATGTTTATTCATTCATCTATATTTCGTGTGACGCAGTTACGCATAGATACCAATAACGTGACAAATATAATTGCGTAAGAAATATATATATATATATATATATATATATATATATATATATGATCTGCACGTAGAATAAAATTGTTGATATATACTGATAATAATAATAAAAAAGTACGGACCACGTGTCACTAGTGTATCTTGGCAAGCTTCCCTTAACATTCAGTGTTTGTTTTATTTCAATAGCAAATAGATAAAAAATCTATATAAATATAAAGTATTTAATTCGACAAAATTTCTACAATTTTTTATTGAATTGGCTGAAACTTTAATTCTTGACCTATAGATATTGTCTTTAATAATCTAATGTTATTAGATCACGGAAGTAATTGAAATTGGTATATAAGTAAATAATAATGTAGTTCAAGCGGGCAAAACTGCGAGTTGTTAGTACATATTATTACTATAAAGCGGAAGATTTTGTTTGGTTGAACACACTAATCTCAAAAACTACTGGGTCAAATACTTATTTAGAAAACGTATAAAAATTTGAACTTAGCTCTTTCGAACTCGAAGCTACTCGAACCCGCGCCTCCTTAAAAACGGACCAGACGCTCTGGCCACTATACCATACATTCTCATCAAGCTACGTCGATTTTTTTATAGGTACGCTTGTTACAACTTATTTATTTTGTTAGCATCTCTGTAGGAAGATTTTGACAAATTTTCGTTACCCAAAATTACCAAGTATTATCGTCTGGCATGAGAGAATGCTATTTATTAAATACTAGCGACACGCTCGCGGCTTCGCCCGCTTAAACCACAGAATTATTTACTTATTAACCTAAAATTACGTCCGTGTTTTAATATTATGGGTTGCCATATTTTATTTGATTTCATATTTTTATCGGTTAGAGATTTTCCTTATTAATAAAAAAAAAGTTATATGGCTATTTTTTAGCTTCACTGTATCCCACATATAGCAGGG
>DWAP01000845.1:0-18357 GCA_018230625.1 Heliconius eleuchia
GCCTCTTACGACACCACCAGTACCAGGATGATCCTATTCTAGGCCGGGATCACACTGTCTTAACTTTGACTGTCGTAGGTTATCTATGGATATATTGATAGATGTAGGTATGTTTTTTGGCTTTACACTACATCCCGCATAGTGTTTTAGCACAAGGAAAGGGAGTGTTTTAACACTCGTTTGTGCATTGAATGGCGTAACTCAACGTCGCTGTGTCGTGGTGGTAGAACGAGAAAATGAAAATACTTCGTTCCCTGAGTGGGACTTGATCCCGTAAGTGTCACGTTTACAGTCAGACGCTGTACCGCTGTCCCACGACGTCTTCTCGGTATATACAAATTATATTTTTTTCAAATGCAATTTCATAATATTTTCTACGCTATCGCTACATTTGGGCGCCTCCGTCCGGTGCCCTCTCCGCAGCGTGAACAAATCTCTTTATTATGTTAATCGTCATTGTGTACGGTCGAACGGAAATTATTATGTATCAATTGAATATTTCGGATGTTTAAAAATCAATTTCGACGCCATTAAAACTTTAATGAGGTTATAATTACTTTATAAAATGCAGTTATCTACTCGTATATAATTATATAAACCTCTTCCGTTACTGAGTGACATACAAAGCTAAGCCAGAATTACGTAGTGTAGAATGCGGTGCATTCAGATTTCTTGGGGAGTTTAGAGGAGCACTAAGAGGGGATTTCTCAAATTATCTTAAGGACATGAAAAACGTGATTCACACAAAAAAGGAGCGGGCAGTTCCTTGTTACAAATAAAAAGTTTATTAAGTTGATTAGGGTCAATGGTGGCGCAGAGATACAAACGTACTGTAAACGCAGTAACGTAACTTGGATTCCCACTCGAGAAAATTAAATAAATAATGAATTAATTTTTTCGCTCTGGTAGCGAGGCAAAGTGCGGCGTTGAGTTCCATCCACACGCGCAATGTCCCCAGAATTCGGCAGCAAGGGGGAACTTAATGGAAATGTGATTAATAGGAACGGAGTGTTTTAATAGTAGTTTTACTGGTTCTTTTGCCTATTCTGTTATGTGCGGGATACAATGGGATACAAGTAAAAAAATATTGTTACTATTGTTAAGTTTTTGTTTTTACGATTTGCATTGGCGTTGGGTTCCGCCATAAAACATAATAAATAAAATAAAAATAATTTATTATATATATACAGATTAATATCCATGTCCGTACAATATAATGTCTCTGTAATAAATATTTATTACAGATAAACTGTCCTTATTTATATCGCCACGACATCCTCAATTTTATTTATTTTATTTATTTATCAGCTTCACGCTGTGTTCCGCACACAGCTGGGTAGGCAGAGGAAGCCTAGTGTTAAGACATTCCGTTCCCCACTTTCTGCCGAAATCTGGAGGGATTGCGTTTTGAGTGACAGAATTCAACGCCGCGCCTCGACACCAGAGCGAAGATATGCAATTATAAATTTAAATAAATATTTCATCTCCTCGGGTGGGGATCGAACCCACAACCGGTAGGTATTACAGTGCAGACACTTTGTGCCCCTGCGCCATGACTGGCCTCTCCTCAGTTCTCTTTCATCCTCAGTTTTCTTTACGTTATATTATCAAAATTGCTACAAACCGTACAGATTTAAGATTTTTTTACTAGAGTATGAAGACAGACGTTTAGGTGTTATTTTATATCACACTCATTATAAATATTTTTTAAAATACTATTATATGATTCTCATTATAAAAATAACAAGTTATCAAACAATATTTAATAAAAAAATCTACACACCACAGACAATCGATAAATATATGAAGAATATCAATCACACTAACACAAATTATGAACCGTAATTGAACAATCATCCGGTTTAGATCACCATATGAAACTTTTTCGATCGTCGATAATAGAATGATAATTAAAAATAATTAACTATCCATATTATCATTGTTATGACAAATTAGACCGAAACAATGTCAGCCATTTATGGCGCCAAATGAATTCAAGATGGCTGACAATTATCTATCGTTAGTGTTCTGAATTAAGTAAGCATACTCTTACACAGCCAGAGTTTTTTTATTTATTATTTTATGAATACACAAGTTTAAACCTTATTTTATTTTATTAAATTTTATATTGGTTTAACATATGTGTGCGAAGTGTATGTTTTTTTTTTTTGTGTCTATATGACACACAGTATGACATTTCAATTGTATGCAAAAATCAAGAGTGCATCGCTTGATTGGCGTCATTACGAAAAGTTGGTGTACCTATACCTATGCCTTATTTTATTTCCTCGTCCTAAATATACTTATTTTTTAAAATATTTCTAAGATAGTTAATTGAGCATGGATAATAAATTTCATAAAGTAAAAAAATACTTCTCTATGGCCTCATGAGCCATCAAGATGAAGCGGCACAGCGCAGTGTCTGACTGTTAACGTGACGGTTGTGGGTTCGATTTACACTTAGGAGCGTATCATATTTTAATATTAAAACATGTGGAATCGGAATTTGCGGAAAGAGGGAATTTGGGAACTTTAAGGCACCATCATTCCCCACTTTCAGCCGCATTCTGGAGACATAGCGTCTTGATTGTTTGTTTATCTTTTTAGATACGGTTTATTCATAGAATCGTGATTTTACCGGGAACCCATACCCTTTACTCAGTTTCATCGTAATTGTGGCGACTGGACATCGTCCTGCACTGAGTCATAGCAATATAATAACATGACTTAAATATAATAGCAATAAAAATATCCGTTAACAGTTAAATTGTTTCAAAGAATATTGAGACATTATGCGCATAGAATTCTTAAAGCGGTCGCACATTATGTTTTATGTCGATACGCAGTATTATATATTATGTGTAGTTACTAACAGTTTATATTTTTATAATGTGTTATCAAATGTGCCACCCACAGCGTGTGGTAAACGCGACAGTTGTGGGTTCGATTCCCATTAGGTTGAATGAATCATTATTTATTTATTTATTTATATAAGGTCCACCAACGAATATACACATTACATGTAAAAATACAAAAGTTAAATATAAAAAAATACATTGCAAAGTGTTATTCCCCTTATAGGTAGACACAACCTGCACAAACAGTATACTTGTTATTTACATTTTAGTTATTACCTTTAATAATATTACTAAATAAATTTACGTTACCTATTAAAAAAGACAAACTAATGGGATCAAATTTAACAACAGATTTAACAAAAAAAAAAGCATCAACTAACCGAACGTAATAATGGATAAAAGAATAAAACAAATTAAGAGAGTGAGCCAATAGCCTTGCAAGCATTTGCTAATTTAAAGCGTCGAACGCCACATCTAAATCATCTACGTTAGTGGCTATTTTATTATTATGTACTAGCTCTGGTAAGAAGACAAAGCAAGGTATTAAGTTCCGTTATTCAACACGTTATATCTTAATAATTAAGCGGATCGTGGGGAGTGTCTTAAGACTAGGTTCCCTCTACCTTCCCTGAGAGCGTGAAGCTATAAAACAACAGGTACACGTACTATTGACTGTTTCAGATCCAGTCCAGATCTATTTTGACAGAGTGCAGTACTACACTGAACACATAATATTTGAACAAAAGTAAAACACAAAATCTTATCGCTTACTTTGCAAAGAGAAGTCTACATACCTATAAGACCAATATTTAAAGACCTATAGTACTGTCGAAATTCAAAATTGCAATATGTTAGGCACTTAAAATTATCCTCCATACAGCAATTAGCCATCAAATCACGTACGACGCCTCGTTTCTAATAAATCGGACATAAATCAACCCAGTCTAATTGACATACAGACATTTTCTGTTCATTGTGTCAGTCCGCTTAGGATTGTAAAAAATTCGGCTATTTCTACACTTGTAACTAAGTATGGTGTAGTGCATAATTCATACCTGGACACTGATTATAGCGAAGGACCAAAAGTATCATTTTTTTTAATTCACGCTGTATCCTACATAAAGCAAGATAAGTAGAGGCAACATAGTGTTAAGACACTCCGCTTCCCACGAACTCCCCTATTTTCGGAATGTTTTAACTTTGAGTGACAAAACTAACAGTCTTAATTTCATGGTTATTAAATTAAGTGATAATATTTCAATCTCACAAACAAAATCACAAAACCTCTGAGAAAGTCAGAAGGACGAAAATTTCAAAAAAAAAAAACCACTTCAACCTATTAATGCATTTGTGTGTTATCTCGTGTTCATGTTTGATGTTACCTCGCGTTCAAGAGTTCGAGGCAGAGCCTCAACCGTGCACCTGTAAACGCGACACTTTGTCGATACGATTCCCACTAAGAAAAATGAAATATTTGGTTGACTTTCATTATTCAATACGCCAGTACGCCAATACGCCAATCCCAGAAATTGACGAACGAAAATATCGTAATGGGATCAGAGTGCCTTAATTTTGTGGTTTCAGGTTTACAGATTAAACAATTTAAAGATTTGCATTTCTTTTTGTGATAATTGTATATATGTCTGCTATCCGATTAAGACGACGCGTAATATCTTCGTTTCGAAATATAGGATGAGGATAATGTTGCACTCCAAACTAGGATTAGAGTTAGGGGAAGCCCCAAGGCTTCAACAAGACGTCAAGAAATAAACAAAGAGCGTTTGATTTTGTTTCTTTTTTCAAGGTATTACGAGTGGGGAAACTTGGTGGAACTGAACGTCGCAGTTTATCTTGTTACCAGAGCTAAAAATGAAAATAGTTTATTCTCTTTTTGTTTTGTTTCTGCACATTCTCACGCAGAATAGACAGAGCGAAACTGAGAACCTAGTGTGACATTCTGTTCTCCATTTACTACTATAACCTCTTTTCAGCTGAATTTTTGAGACTTTGCAGATTGAGTGGAAAATTTGAAATGCGTGTTTTGCCTCGTTACCAGAGTGAGGAAATCAAAATATTAAATATTTGAATTCCTGTGTGGGTGTCGAACCCAGAAACGTCGCTTACACGTCGGATACTTGGGCCATCGCGGCAAAATAAAATGTAGGTACTATTAACCTACGTGATAATGATAGTCCCACAATTGAAAGATCCTGCGCGACATTAACTTAATGGATTCGATAGTAAATTATCTAACAATAAAAAAGTAATCATATAACTTGTTATCCTGAATAAAATTATTTCGCTTTGTCTCATGATAATGAAATGGACGTGATAATATAGCTTCTATCTGGCTAATGCGGCCGTCTTCCGCGTACAGATAATTAATATTCACGAAACGAACGAATCGGAAGCACTGATCGATTTTACTGCCCACGACAGCTTGCGTCACCCACAATTATTATATAGATTTTTGTTACTGTACTATTTCGTCGTGTTACTCTGCTTGTCTATACTTCTGTACTAATATTATAAAACTGAAATTCGAAGTATCAACTGATAATTAGAATTAAAAAACTCTTTCTTCTTGTGTCGGATGGCTCATATATAGAAAAAAACTATAAACCTAGGCTATATTGCATTACTCTATGACGACAAATAAAAGAGGAGAAACAATAAAAATAATGCAAAAAATTCAATTAATGCAAAAATTTATTTATTGGATACTTTTCATTTGGCTGTGCAAGCAAAGTCGCAGGAAATAATACAATCATCATAGTGTTTTGGAGACATTGCATGTTAAATGGCGAGCCTAGATCAAGGGATTTAAATAATTTATTTCCCTAACTGGTAATCAAACCCACACGTTCATACCACTGCGCTACGACAGCCTCAGTCGCGTCAGTATAGTTATGATTTATTATTGATTTTAATTACAATTTAGTCGAATGCAAAATTTGCTAAGTAGGTACATATGATATTTGATATTTACTACATAATTACTTAGCTATATTTTTGTATAAAAAAATATATATACAGAGTGTTTTTGTCAGCACCACTTAAAATTAAAGCACAGTTTTGACTACTTTATAAAAGCCTATATGATTAAAAAAAATGTTTAGGTAAAAAACATAGTGCGGTGTTTAGTTCCACTACTCAACACGCAAACTGCCGCTCAATTTGGTGGACGAAGTCTCTTTAAATTAAGTTCCCTATCCTAGTATGTGAGGGATGCCGCGGATGCAGCGTGAAGCCTTAAAAAACTAGTTATACAATATTTAATTTGATTTAAACATTCTATTAAATGTAAAGCACATCGCCAAACGCTGTTCTATGCTAAACGGTCATGATACCATCATTATTGTCTATATTTTGAGTTTCAATTTCAAAATGCAGATCGATCATGAAGATACTTAGAGTCGAAACTGATATAAGACAACAAATGTGTTTTGTTATATGACTGTACACGCGATAGTTTTGGGTTCGATCCCCACTCGAGGCATTGAATTATACAGAACTTCTGACTGTAAGTGGGATCCGTACAGTTGGAAGTCAAATCGTTTACAATCAGAAGCTAACCCACTGTTACAAGATGGCCTTGGTATTTTGTTAATGAAATATTTATTTAAAGTAATATTTTCATTTCTTCGCTCTGGTGTTGAGGCGAAACGCGATGTTGAATTTTGCCACGTAGTATCTTAACATTAGGTTCCGTCTGCCTACCCTACTGTGCAGGATACGGCGGGAAGCTAATGTAAAATATTATAGAAAATAATATAAAACGACTCCATACCACCCGTGTCCACAGCGTGCAACGACGTGCCCAGAACAAATTGGTTCGATGACGCGGCACGGCTAAATAATGTTATTTACATATTGTTTTGTCACTTTCAACTATATTAGACAGATACTAGTCTTACAGTAGGATATGCCTGCTTTTTTAAATATTGAATACTTCCTCAATGAATTCATCAGCTAATTATATAAAAAATAATAATTATTGTTTCTTTTTGTTACCACATTTGTATCTTGCACATTGCCTCGTTACAATTTCGGAGCGAAGAAATTAAAATATTAAATATTTCATTTCGACACGCCATGGCTGCTCTTTAAATTTTTTTTCCGCTTCCCACTGTATCCCGCACACTTTACATATTTCGTTCTTTTTTTTTAGCATCACATGAATTCCGATAAAGCAGGATATGCAGATGGATGGAACCTAGTGTTAAGACACTCCATTAGGGACGTAGGGACGCACACCCAAATTCTCGAAACATACCGTGACTGATGAAATAATTAATTACCTGAGTGACTTTTATAACCAGTTGTGCTCTATAGAAATTTTTTTTTGAGAATTACCAACTTTTGAGAATTAAATAACAAAAAATAACAAAAAATAATAAAAAAAAAATAATAAGTTCTTTGATTTTCACGATTATTACACATTTTAAATGATACTATTTTAACCGGATCAATCGCGTATATTTTAGATTTTACATTTTGGAAACCCGACGTTTAGAAAACTTTGCAGTAGTCCGTGACCACGGACTTAATATGGATTTATAAACTTTAAATAGTTTTATTAAAAACACAAATAAAATCAATAAACAGTCAAACATTTAAATTTATATATACATATCTATAGTTCTTTGTTTTTTACGACGATATGATCACAAATCGTTTGTTTGGAAATTTGGCGGTCGTCAAGCGCTAATGGTTATTGTCTTGTTTTTAACAAGTCATCCACAGATTAAGGTCTCAGTTACAAAACTCTATAGGCAATTGTTTTTACATCCTTCTTTTCCGTTTTTTGCATTAATTTATTTGTTAAAATTTAAAGAATAAAAACTAAAGAAGGATGTATGTTTGTATGTATTAATTTTTATCAAGCAAATTATAATATAATGTATTGTTTACTTTTATTCCGTATTAAATCGGTCTACTGTTATAAGTGTTAAAGTGTAGCGTGTAGCGTTCTACATTGCGTTAAGCAGCGGCACTCAACGCCACGCCTTGGCTCTTTACTAGAGCGAGGTAATGAAAATATTAAATATTCCTTTCCTCCGAGTGCTATTTGAACCCACACCGCTCGTGCCCTTACGCCTTACTTAATTTTCTATGTGCTATACATACGTACATACCAGCGTTGCCAGAATTTTCGTGAAAAGCGGGACTTTTGAACAATTTAAGCGAAAAAGCAGGAATCTTTTATTTTAACGTCTTCATCGGCTTTATACTTAAGTCTTTATTTAGATTCACACCGTTTCAAGTACACAATGGGCAGGGAGCCTGGGAACCTAGTATTAAGACTTGCTTTTTCCACTGTTTCATAAAGATACTTCTGTTCCCCAAATTTCGAATTATGGAGGCATTGCGTGTTAAGTAAGTAAGCGGAAGTCAACACCGTGCTTGGCCTCGTTACCAGAGCGAGAAAATAATAATATTATTTAATATCTTATAAAATCTTTCATCCCTCGCGTGGTAATCGAACTACTTGGTTTGATTATTTGGTCGTTCTTTGATTATAGTGTTCCGAGTGTGCCAGTAGAGCACATATCACTTCGCCAATGTCACGTTGTATGGAGAAAACACAAAGGTTGTACGGTAAAAAAGAGATAGTTACACAATAGGAGAATGCATGTTAAAAAAAAAGATCCAGTTAAAAGTAGCCTTCACCTAATCGAACTACTTTATTTGAAATCGAACAACTGTGACGTTAAATATAACTTAAGACTTCAGATTTTTTAAATTTTCCCCTGGATCCAATCCTGAAAACAAACCTACAAACTAGAAAATGCGGACAAACGACCATAAGGGTATGAAAATATATGTTATATATGAAGATCTTTTCAAGTCGCCGGAAGTCACTGGATGGCATAGGATCGATCATCAAATTCTTGGAAACGGTGGAGGCTTTTATCCAAAGGTGGGTGACAATTAGATGATGATGAGCAGTGTTGCCAGTTTTGTTCTCAGTGAAAAACGGGATTTCTGAATATTTAAGGTGAAAAAGTGGGATACTTTTGAGCAAGAGAATTTAAATAATGAGAATTTAATTTAATGTTTATCCATTAGTTTTGAGTAAAGCTTTCAATTGTTTCTAGTTTCTATTATAAAATATTTTTAATAAAAAAAAGTCACTATCACTACTCAAACGATTTTGTTTTGGTTTACCATAATATGTAAGGCAGTACGAATATAAATATTTATATTTCTATTAAATTATTGGTAACTTGTATTAAAAGCATAAAATAATAAAAAAAAAATCTCACGCTACGTGGAATAATCCGTAAAAAACCGGATTTATTCCTGTCGCAATTGGGGCATTTAATTTTTGTTCTAAAAATTGCGACGGGGAGACACGTCGGGACAAAATCGGACAGCTGGCATCTGGCTAATGGTGATGATGGTATAATGGTAGTGCCACGGCTGTTTCGAAACTGACAGTGCCTAACTACCTTCTGAAAAATTGTATTTATCGTCACATAAATGAATTATACATTTTCCTTTGTAACAGTAGTGACATAAAATTATACGTATATAAATAAAATATGTGTGTGTATATGTATCGGTATATATTGTAATATGAATCAATTATCATAAAGCTTATTAAAATGCAATTGATATACGCTTTTTTACGAACATTCAATCAATGGTCGTAGGACATGGGCACATCGCTTACCTGTAAACATTACAGTTTTGGGTTCGATTCTATTAAGGTAAATCAATTACTCTCGATACTAAATCATGTCTGACTAGCCCGCTATTTGCGGGATGCAGCGTAAAAATAAAATAAGTGTTATAAAAATAGTCAATTAAAGTAATTTCGGTTCAAGTGTCGCCATCTATCGTCGAATAGCGCTCACAATCTATTTATAAAACAATCTACTCTATGGTACTTGGCACGACCACTTGAGTGAAGTTCAATTTTGACAGTTCCAATGTAACAGTGGTCATCTTATTTTTTTATATATCTTGCATTTCGATACAAAATATTAGTAATTCGCGGTCGTGGTATTACGTGAACAAGATGAAAATATTATCCCACGCACTTCGAGAAGGTGGTATGCGGCCCGCGAGCAACGGTGAGTCGTTCTGCCAACGTATTATATCCTTATTTTTAACTGATTAAAAAAACCACACTCAATTGGCTGTTAACCTTTTAACTAAAGGCGAAAGACAGAGTAATTTGACGCTGTGCCGTGTATAATTTTATTACATTATAGTTTCGCATCGCCGCCGCGTACATATGTCTAACTGCCGGCCGTTTTCGGTGATACAAAACCGTGATACAAAAACTAATCGTTCACTTATCGCAATTGTGTTGTTATCACAATTAGTACAAAATTCATATTTAAACCTTTGATTGGCTCTAAACTTGACGATAAAATGCCTTAACTGACATTGTAATATTATAATAAATGAGTGACAATCGCGAATGTTTTCTTGTTCTGGAATAATTGCTGGGAATTGACTATTAGATGTTATATTTTGTTCAATGGAATAAACAAAAAGGTCAGTTTTAATTTTTGTTTCTTATTGTTTAAGAATGTTTGTTTTTATCTTAAAGAGAAAAGGCAACGACTACTATCAGACAGCTTTATCTGATAGTGAGAATTTCTTTTGGCATAACATAACAATGCAAATTTATTTATACATAACATATATATATGAACTATGTTTTATAAAGGATTTTCTTTTATTTACTTTTATTGATTTATTTTTTGGAAATAACCCATTATATACCAAAAGTTTGTTAGAGGTAGTTTGAAAGAAGAAGACCGCCTGTGCATACATTTTTTTTCTCTTTTTTTCATATTATTATATGTTTATTGGATATAAATTATATTCTCTTCTGTTTTATATTTTTAACTTACTATTAATAACAATTATATAAAAAATACTTTAGTTATTATTACTATAGTTATTATCTCACATGACTTAAGATAGTACATATACAATTATATAATTTTGATAATTCTAATAACATTTCTGAAAAAATAATGGGAACATACCTATTTATAACAGTTTAAATAATTAAAATTGTATTTTTAACTGTTAAATTTGAATGAGATTACTTCAGTGTTTTTGTTATTTTGTGTTTAGGGATTGATAACAAAATATCTAAGAATTTTTCCTTCACTATTAATTAATTTACAAAAGTATAATAAACTTTTTTAAAATTTATTTTTACTTTTTCTTTTTTATTCAATATATAAATATTGGCACTAATTGATTTTTTTCTCACATTACATACAACAGGTAGGCAAGAAGGCTAGAATTTTAAGACCTCCGCTTTCTGCCCAAATTTGAGACATTGTGTGTAGAGTGATGGAATTCAAACCCGCACTATGACTTATAAGATATAATTAATTCTTCTTAGTAGTATCAAATTCGTGACCATTGTTTATAACCAGCCAATTACATCAATATTTTAATAACTTCATTTGCAAACCACTTAGCTCTATCACAAAAAATGTTATGTTATTTTAAGCAGACCACTTACTAAAAAAAGAATATACAAGTATATTTAACTGTAATTTAAGACTTTGAGGGGAGGTGTGGTGCAGCTTGTAGTGAAGTGAATTCCCATTCAAAATTTAATATTTTCGTTTTTTGCTCTCTTTGCAAAGTGGAAAGTTGGGACCATAGTATCTGAACATTAGATGCCTTTTTTTCGTTCATATATTCGTTACGTCGTTCTTCGTTTTATGTAAATGTTTCAACTTTCAAAATAATATTCAGAATATATTTTTTCCTTATTTTAAATAATTTTTCAATGTGAGGCCAGTAGCACAGGGGCATAACGTGTGACTATAAACGCGACTAGTTGTAAGATCGATCCCAACTCGAGGAAATTATTTTTTTATTTAAATTTAAATTTTCGCTCTGGCACCAAGGAAAAAGGCCCAGCGTTGAGTTCCGCCACTCACTCACACGCAATGCCTCGAAACTTCAGCGAAAAGTGGAGAAAGGAATGTTTTTACCTTAGGTTCCTTCTGCCTACCCTGCTGTGTGCGGGATACAGCGGAAAAAAATTATAATGATAAATCTGTGTATTTAAATTTTTATTTTTTTTATTTTATTGATTGGGCTATTTTTAAATTATTTAATTGGAAACTTTTTGTACATTAATATTCTAATACTTTATAGCTTGTAGCTTATAATGATTTCAAAATGTGATCTAATTTTAATGAATCTTAAATGTCATTTTGTTTAAAAATATAGTTTTTTTTTAAATTACGTTTTAGTAGGGTTATTTCAGTTGAGCTGAGCGTTAATGCGTATAATGTATAATAACTTCACACTATATTTCATATATAGTACATTAAGACATTCGGTGTACCACACACAGCCTGATTTTTGAGACATGGTCGTTGCGTAGTGGAACACAACGACGAAACTCAATGGCGCTCTTTAATGTCTTGTGATCATAGAGATGACGGCCACGACGGTCGCTAGTGGTTTCTTTGAATTTAATAGTGAAAACATTCATAATCTTAATAACCTAACAATTTTACAAATATGTGAAAGTTTTTTTATTTATTTATATACACGTATATATGTCAATAACTAGCGAAAATTTCAATTAAGAATATTTTATCTGTTAAATTAACTAAACAGATAATCAATTATAATTGTCACCTTAATTATGTGTGTTATTTTTTTTCATTATCTGTCTATTATACATCATTAATTTATAGTATCCTGCATTTAATGACAAAACTCGTTTATTTTTTTTAATGCCGTCTATGGCAAATATTTGGTTAATCAAATATTATAATTTGCATGTGAGTTGATCTCAAACGAAACCGATGTATTAACTAGATGATTAAAATATATAATTTAGTATTAATTTTGTGTTAATGTCTTCTTGGAAGGTTCTATCGATTCTTGCCGTTATTTTGGAGACTGTAATGAAAACGTGACGATTGACATTAGGATTTCTACAGGAGGTAGTGTCTCTGGTGACAAGACAGTGTGCAGCGTTAAGTTCGCCTTTCAATACGCAATGTCTCGAAAATTGCGCGAAAAGTGTAGAAAATAACTAACTACGTAAACAGATTTCACATATAATAGTTATTAGAAAGATATATATATACAAAAAAATATAGGGATTTCATTTGTAAGATTAAAAAAAAAAATTTATATCTAATTAATTCACAAATTTTATTACAATTCACTTTTGTACAATAGTTTTTATACATATATGACATAATATTTACTTTTTAAAATATTCTTTCTTTTCGATTTCCCGCCAAAACGTTTGGCTACAGATAAAAGAATATAATTAGCGTTGCTCTATTAACGTCGCGCAGAATATTATTTAAATACTAACAATACTTCGAGTTAGACTGAGATCCCAGAGCCCCCAGGCCTACCTCATTTTAGCAGAGGTGAAATTTTGAGGATTAATAGTCTAATATGAGTTAAGACTGTATGCGTTCTCACTAACATGGAAGTGGGGCCGGGCTCGTCAAAGTTAAAGTAGAAACGCACATATTCAAATGTGTTTTTAAGAAAAATGTAAAAAATATATATTGCATACCCCACGTAAAGTGTCTGCTTTACGTGGGGCTTGACACCCTCCATACGTCCTAAAGATTTTTTATAATTGGGGCAAAATACTTTATAGTAACAATCTTTAATTTTACATATATGATTTACGGATGATTTCAAAATTCCTTATAAGCACCCAGGCTCAATCACCCCAGACAGAGATGTACCTTTATTTGGCGCTACCTCTGAAAGGGCCCCACTTTACATTTAGTTAGTACGCATACTGCCTTAACTATTACTAATAGTCCTCAAAATTTCAGCTTTGATAAAACGCCCTAGGATCTTGGGCTAAGTATATCGACATTAATAAAAAAAATACTATTAATTGACTATATACTAATTGACCAGATAAATATCTAATTAACGATTTCTTTTAATTTTTAGTTCGAGTATTAACCGTACTCAGAGACGTCATTTTCTGTTTGACTGACATTAAATCAGAATTATCAAATGAATGTACTTATGCTAAATTAGTTATAATCAAACACTACATACATAAATTTGGATTTCATGACACCACTGTCCACGATTGAGTTAAAAATATAATTTAAATTTAACTTGATAAATTTACATATGGGCTGTGTAGTCTATAATCTTTGCTTTTCCAGTAAATAGTATTATATCTTGCACGTGTCAAAGTCCGATGACTGTAAAAAAATAATCTTTTAAAACTAATAACATTAAAATATTTCTAATCTTTCATTTAGTTATATATAGATATAATGGCACGGATAGAATGCGACAGAAATTCCGACATAAGTGTTAAGACACTCTGTTGCCATTAAGACATTTCCGTTCCTCTCAATTTTCGCCCAATTACCTCGTTATTAGAGCGAGAAATAAAGATATTAAACAGGGAATCGAACTCACATCTTATCAGTTTTACAGTCACACACTTTTGCCCCTGTTCCACGATTGGCTTCTTAATATAGATAAAACTAAAAATCCATTTTTTCCGATCTCTTAAAAATTTCCAGGAATTCTCTCTTAATGCTCCCTTACACTCCTCAAGAAATTAACTTGCCAAATTGCAGCGTTCTACGCCGTTTATAGTATTGGCAGTGCGTTGTCTGTCAGTCACTCAATAACGGAAGAGCTTTATATAATATAATTATTATTAATTCGACAGGTTGATCAATAAATTATATCTTATGCTTTTTAATTACAAAAACTGCGACATGTCAAGAATATTGTATAAAAAAATTTGGTTTAGTTTCTTTTCTAAGAATGTGGCTAATATAAAAAAATATGTACCCAATAGTGCTTATAATTATATGAGAATGTCGCGGCGCTTTTATTATAAATGTGACGATCGTGGGTTCGATTCCCCTTGGGACGATAAATTATCATTTCCTCGCTCTTGGAAAGTGGCAAAACGGCGCGGAGTTCCGTCAGTGTCTTAACACTACGTTCTCTCTGCATACCTTGTCACGAAGCTTAAAAAGTAAATAGAAAAATGATATAAATTTGTCAATAAGGAAACAATAATATTTTAAATAAATAATATTTTTTTCAATCACCCGTCAATAAAAATGTTAACACTATTTTAATTTGCGTGAGAACATAACTTGACCAAATTCCCATTTCAATTAGAGAGAATACTAGATTTTTTTTGTATATAATTTTATTTAACAGATAAAATTTTAAAGATATTATTATGTTTAAAACTATAACTTTTTTGATTTGTAGAAACATAGAAAGCTTAGTTGTCGGTAGTTACGTAAGTTATACAAGTTATTTTATTTTATATATAACTATGTATCCTGTATATGTAGACGAGGGCTGTCTTAGCGCAGGTTCAATGCCCACTCGAGATAATGAAATAATTAATATTTTCATTTTCTTCGTGGTGGTTACGAGGCAAAGCACCGCGTTGGACCGAATTAGGCGTAAAGTGTCTCAACATTAGGTTCCAGGCCCTGCATATATATCATATAAAGTAAAAGAAAGAAGTTAAAACTTCTCGTGTGGATACAAGGACGCATCGGTGCATCTGACATCTGACTATAAACGCAACGGTTGTGGTCCAAAGTTAGCGTTCCGTTACTCAACGGGCAATGTCTAGGAAATTAAGCGGAAAATGGAAAAAAGAAGTTTCTTAACACTACCTCTCTCTACCTCTGTCTGTCTAAAACTAAAAAAAAAATCGAACCTGCGTTAGGTATTTCTCCTTTTAAGTAGCACTGATATCATTTAATTGACATCTCAATATTATACATTGATTTAAACTAATGGTAATAAAAATTAGTAGCTAATGATCATATGCCATAAAATCTATAAAATGAAGCCTCGTGGTACAGTTCGCACTGGTTATTCACCTTAACACTACGTGAAGGAAAGACTTAGTTGAGAAATTAATTATCCTTTTAAAAAAAATTGATATGCGAGCGAACAAAATATAATGCGAAGATACTTTTGTTATATTTGAATTTAATATTTCGAGATCGTGGCGCAGTGGTAGAGCGACGGTTGTGGGTTCGATTTAGAGTGGGTGTAGGTTAGTGGAGTTAATTATTTTCCTTTCCTATTTCTGGTATAAAAGACAAAGCAAGGCGTTGGACGCCGCCACTTAAACAAACGCCTCGACAGTTAGGCGGTGTGTGGGGAACGGATTACATTTACCTACCTTGCTATATGCTGGACACAGCCTGAGACTAGAAAAAATCGGACAAGCGCAAGTAGGTCTCGCCCACGGGAAGTTCCTTACAAAAATTTTAGATCTCGAGTTTTTAATGAAATTCAGGCTTAGCTTAGCCACAACCTTTCCATCCTAGACCTCACTTGAACTAGCGGCTTTAATACCAAATTCTGCCCCCCTTTTCAGGCTATTTTTTTTTTAAATTTAATGTATACCTTTGACATTTTTTTCTGAACTTCCTGTAGATGCTAGCTGCCAAACTTTATAATTCTAGGTCAATCGAAAGTATCATATTAATTTTGATTCGAAAATAATCTTCGATATACGCGTTTTATGCTATATAAACGGCCACATCATTTTTTTAAATTAAAGTGATACAAAGTTATTGTAAAGGTTCATTAAAAGGTACAGAACCCCAAAAAATTATGGAGATGAAATGCAAAAGTCTTAATAATAGTCATTTTTTAATAATATTGAATATGTATATTGAGTTCTGGCACCTTGAAAATTTAAGACTTTTGCAAGTGTGTTAAAACACCCTTTACATTTATAGTCTTCACTAAGAATATAATAGGAATACGTTGATTTTACATCATCATCATCATCATCGACAGCCATCAATCATCCACTGTTGGACATAGGCCTACAGATAGATAGATTTTACATATATTATGGATAATCTATACGTACTTCTATTCTATACTAATATTGTAAAGCTGAACAACTTGTTTGTGTCCGACGCGCTAATCTCAGAAATTACCAGTTTCAAATGAAAAAATACATTTGTGTTGGATAGTCCATATAATATGTGTAGGTAGCATGCATGTACATGCGGTTAGGGCTACCTCGGAATCGGGAATCAAACCTACAACCGTTGCGTTTTACAGTTAGTAAAACGCAACGGTTGTAGGTTAGGTTAGTGCCGGTCTTCTCTAACTTGCCAAAATATAACAATAAGTTTATACAAGCGGAGCCGCGTGTGGGTTGCTAGTATAGGTTGCTAGCTAGGTTGTTATACAGCCTCTCGAAACTCAATCACCCGGGCTTTCGCGATATCTAAACAGGCTGCCTTAACTTTAAATAGAACGTTACAATTTTTTATAAAACAAGTTCACATTATAATTTTATAACGAATGTATCTAAACCAGTTATTTTTTAAAGGCCGTTTTGTTCATTCTGACCGAAAAAACTTCCTAACCACTTCTAGTAGACTAGAAGAGAGAAATGAGTGATGTATATGATTTATTATATTTTAAACGAGCTTTCTAAGTAAATGTTGTAAAATTAGATTCCCGGTCGCAGTTTTGCACGCGTGGTTTTTATAATATTGGTTTATTTGTATGGATTTTAAGATCTACTTCCTTAGACCGTCTTAGCGCAGTGGCACAGCGTCACTCAACACGCAAAGCCTCAAGAATTCGTCGGAACGTGCAGAACGGAACGGAGTGTTTTAAGGTTCCTACTGTCCACCCTGAAATATGCGGGTTAAGTTGTGATGACAAAAAAATGTCCAATTTACAGAACCGTCCAAGTTTCATCAAAATGTGTTCAGTATTTTTTAAGATATGGTTATATTGTGGCGCAGCGGCACAGCGACACACAAAGAACAACACGGTCGTGGGTTTTTCTCACTCTGAGAATTATTTTCATTGCCTGGCTCTGGTAATAAGCTAAATTGTGACATGTGACAACCCTGCCAGCACGCTGGATACAGCGTGAAGTTATAAGAAAACGTAGTTCTGGGATAATTGGCATTAAAGATTTAACAATATAGGTAATTGTCCCTATCTGTCTATTGACGGCTCGTAGAAGATAGAAATTGATAATAAAATTTATTACATTATTTTTTATATGATACACGTGTAAATTATTTATAATTTCCAATTTCCGATTATACTTTATTTAATAGATTTAACTATACTTAAGCTGTAATACGTTTAGAAAAAATTGCTAATTAATATTATAAAAGTAGTGGCGGCCCGCGACTTAGTCTGTGTAATAAGTCGTAAAGTAGACTTAATTAACGGGACTTTAAGGACAGACCTCCACCTAGATTGAAACTTTTTCTATTCAGTAGTGTCGTCTGTCATTCACTCTGTAAGGGAGGAATTTTATATACTTATTACATGTTTTATAATTTATTTTCCGCTATTGAAGCGCAGTGGACAAGCGTTTTTGTTTATATGATAAAATGTGGCTTCAATCCCCACTCAGAGGAATGATTATATTTCATTTCATTATTATATTGGGGCCAGTCGTGGCGCAGTGGTACAAAGTGTGACTGTAAAACCGACTGGTTGTGGG
>DWAP01000846.1:0-18341 GCA_018230625.1 Heliconius eleuchia
CGCTTTATCCCTAGCGGGGTAGTCAGAGAGAACGGAGCGCCAAACGCTACGCTAAAATTTAAATTCAGGCTATTAAAAATATTTTATTGAACACATGTTTCGTGGTCTTTTTAGAATTCACCCCTAAGGGTGCAAATAAGCGGGCGAAGCGGCGCGCGCCCACTAGTTGATCTATATAACAATCTATCGGACCATGACGTCGATATCTTCCATGATACACTTATTGATTTAAAAAAATAATTAACCGCAAATTGAGTTGTTATATACATACTGTATATAATACGACGTAGTAATTATTGCATATTTAAATATTTTTTTAACTCCATTAACTCTAATTGTACTATGTAATCTATTATGTGGCTTATTGTATTATTCTAATTATCTATTTTTAATAACGACTGTTTTTGTTTTAATAATTATATCTTTCAACTGTTTTTACTTGTAATGTCTAACTGTACTGTCTAAATTGTAATTTTAATTATTTGTTATTGTAATTTATTTGTAATTGTAATTATTTGTAATTGTAATTTAACTTATTATGACTGGTAATTAATTGGGATTATTTTGTGAATGCTGTACATATCTGTAATTGATATTTGTAACAGAACCAGACCGATATATGAATTTTCTTTTAATATTACCAGTTACATGTATTGTTGATGTGTCAATAAATAAATAAATATACAAATAAATAAATAAATAAACTCAACAAGGTAAGAAAAGAATAGGCAGGCAGACTTTACCAAGTTCAAGCGAATGAAAGATCTTTCAACATTTTCTAATCCATAACAATGAAATAATATATCAAAAAAATATTTGTTATTAACTTCACGCTTCACCTCCAGCGGAGCAGCTAGATAAGACATAGCGCCAAACGCGACGATCTGTGCATATCTCTATTTTTAATGGAAAAGGACAAGGCTAACGAGCGTGCGGGTCACCTGATGGCAAGTGATCACCGCCGCCCACGGCCCCGTGCAACACCAGAGGAGCTACAGATGCGTTGCCGGCCGACAAGGTGGGTTGGGCGCCGGAGCCCGGCAATATCTGATGCGAAACGCAGTGGCATAAAGCCTTCACGCGGGTTTTAAATGCTGGGGGTGGTAATAATCCGGTCGAGTCTGCCCATGCGTGTTGCAATTGCCGGCGACGTGACTCTACCACACGTACTTTAGTCGTCTCTTACGACATCACGAGTACCAGGATGATCCTATTCTAGGCCGGGATCACGCGGCACAAATCTATGACTCTATCCACTGTAACCAACCTCTTTGTACATGCCCTCCGGGCGGTGATCATACATATCAGCTTCACGCTGTATACCGCACACAGCAGGCTAGACAGAGAGAACCTTATGTTAAGACACTCCGTTTCCCATTTTCCACCGAATTCTGGAAACATTGGGAATTGAGTGGCGTAATTCAACATCGCGGTTTGCTTTGACATCAGAGCGAAATGAAAATATAAATTTATACAAAAATTTTACCATCTCGAGTGGGGATCGAATCCACAACCGGTCGCGCCACACTTGTGCCCCTGCGCCACGACCCCTATCCTTTTAAATATTTTTAAAAATATAATTTTAACTATTATTAGAGACTATTTGAACAAAAAACTACTTGCTACTCAAAATACTAACGATAGAACCCTTTTAGAGCGATTAAAGTAAACGCAAGGTCAGTTAAGCGTCTAATCAAACTAAAACCTTCGAGTCTACGTCTAGACCGGCCGTTAGCCTGAATATAATTTTCATACATACATATTATACTAATATTCAGCAAGATTTAGTTTTCGGTTTATTTCCGCTTCCACGTTATGTAATTGGGTATCGTGGTGCAGTGGTACGTCTGTGTGTGAACCTGGCTGTTGTGGATTCTTTTCAGCGGAATGAACTATTTTAATGCCATGTTCTTCGGATTTTCGCCACTTAACGTCTAGAAACTGGGGCGATTGTTTGTAAACGGAGTGTCTTAACACTAGACTCCCTCTACTTGCCTGAAACCTATTATATTACCTATATATTACATATTTATATATACCTACTTTATAATCTAAGTAAAAGTAATAAGCTACCCCTTGAAACTAAAGTTGGACATAAAAGAAGTTAAAACGAAATCAACGCAATGCAAAAGCTCAAAAATATTTGTATATTTTCCTAACAAACGTTCCAGTCGTAAATAATCCTTGACAACCAAAATCAATATCTGGGGTATGAGGGAGTAAATGGGTTTACTCCTTTTGGATCTAACTGTAAGAAGAATTTTAAATGAGAATGGCGATAGTATTATGGTGTGGTTGAATATATTTATTCAACCACACCATAATACTATCGCCATTCGACACTTAATTTATCGAAAAGAGGCTCAAGATAACTTACCTTGTGCTCAGCCGGATCGACAGCGCAAGCCTAGGTTTGCCGCCGACGAAATCCGCTCAAGCAGCTACGTAGTGCTTGCGCTTTCTCAGGTACTGATTACTCATTTGTTAACCTAAACATCTTCATCAAAGCCAATAGCCCTATCCTCAAAGCCAGTAACCCTATCCTGCTACGTGCAGGTAAAAGGATCAGTATGAAAGGAAATATATATTTATTTTATAAAATATAAAAGTTGCAAGCGGAACAAACCGCGCCTCCTAAGATGGTGTCCCGTGTCATCTACCTGTCCTCATTAAAGCCTACTTTGTCCTCTAAGTACATAGATAATGTATATTATGTTGGTAAAAGCAAATGTTATAACGATATTTTTGGTACAAAGAGGGCTTAACCCTCTTAACAGCAAAATGAGATAAGAAAAAATTGCGAAATTTCAGTCAGATATTATGAAATTAATAATTTATTTGTTGACGACTGTCATGTCACAAGCGGTATAGCGCTTGAGTACAGGTTCGAAATTCTCTAGGGGGAGTGACTCGCTCTAATAACAAGATAAAGTGCAGCGTTGAGTTTCGCCACTCAATGTTGAGAAAATGAAGTACCTACAGACTTCTTAGCATTAAATTCTCATTATAATTCCAGCTATATAAGCAGAATTTAACAAGCTGAAATTAATAACATATTTTTTTAGCTTCACGCTGAATCCTACACAGCAAGATATTCAGAGGGAACTACTTTACGCCGAAATATCGAGTGAGAATCGAACCCACAACCAGCGCTGTTTACAGGGGCACCGATGCGCCGCGACGGCCTCCACATAATAATGTTCATTTAATACAGTTCAATTTAATTGCTCGTTATTCGTTGACGATGTTAAGTTATATTTTTTATTTGTATACCCAATATAATAAAAAAATAAACTATAAAGTTCATTCAGTAAATCATATTTATTAAGAATATAAAAATTTTATTCTTTGCTTGTCTTTCTGTCACCAGTATTCCCAGATCTTATTAGAATCACGATATCGTACTGCAACACCCCAACGCTTTTCACACTACACTACACTACTTTTTACCTAGTGCTATAACATTTATCCATTTTAAGACGTTGCGTGTTGAGGTGGCGAAACTTAACGCCGTAGTTTAGTTACCAGAGCGTGGAAATAAAAATAATTCAATTACACAAGAGGTATCAATATCTGTAAACGGAAGCGGATGGTAGAAAGTAGATACCCAAAATTAAAATTAAATTAGATCAGCTTCACGCTGTACCACGCACACAGTAGGGTAGGCAGAGATAACCTAGTATTAAAACATTTCGTTTCCCACTTTCCGCCGACTTCTGGAGCTATTGCGTCTTAAGTTACGGAACTCAACGCCGCGCTTTTGCGGGTAGAGAACTGAGTGACTTAAATGTAGATTTTGCCCCTACCCTACAATATACGAGAGATGAGTAAAAATAAAAAAATAAACACACCTAAGTAGAATAATATAAGTTATAATAATCCCACATCCAATATATTTCAAGTGCCGTATCCTCATTTCTCTTTAACCCCTTACAAAAACATAATAAGAAATGCCAAATGATATTCAACTTTATTACTATACAAATAGAGTCGAAATAATTTTTTATGTGTAAAGTTGGTCTAAAATTGCTAGTTTTATAACATTTTCAACTTAATTGCTAAGATATTAAAGTTCAACTTAGTTTGTTTACAGTTTGATATTGTTTTTGATGAAGAGCAAGGACTTTTAAAGCGATTGAGTATCCATTAGATTTATTTTTATTGGGGACAGTGAGCTATATAAGTTATACATGAAAACATGTAATAATTCACTAAAGTTAATATTTTTTTTTGTTTCACGCTGTATCCCGTTGTCCCCATACTGAAGGGTTAGGCAGAGGGAATTTAGTGTTAAGATACTCCGTTCTCCATTTTCCGGTCAATTTTCGAGACATTATATATATATAGAAAGTATATATAGATAAAAAAATTATTTTTTAAGTTAATTCAAAATGATTTCCATTTTATCATTCGACATTTCAAATTTCTGAAATTAAACATTACAAGGATTAGATCGTATTACGTAGCTTTTAAGACATTAGACAACGATATTATATTTCATGAAAACATTGAGAAGGCCTAATTGCTTGTTTACTCATTTAGTCTAGCCTATTTTTTTATCTTCACGGTGTATCACGCACACAGCAGGGTAGGGCGAGGGAACCTAGTGTTGAGACACTTCACTCTCCATTATCTCGCCGAATTATGGAGGCATTGCGTGTTGAGTGGCGAAACTCAACGCCGCGTTTTACCTCGACACTGTATAGTTAATTTCCTGGAATGAGTCCACAACCTGTCGCGTTTACAGCCACACGCTTATGCTGGCTTTAAGCTTTTTCTTGAGGCACAAATGTGTGCTTGTAAACGCTACGGCTGTAGGTTCAATTCCCATTGGGGTGAAAGATTTATTATTTATTATTTATTAATATTTTCATTTTTTCGCTCTCATAAACAAGGCAAAGTGTGGCGTTGAGTTCTGCCACTCACTGCTACAGTCAACGGAAAGTAGAGAACGGAGTGTCTTAACACTAGGTTCCCTCTGCTTCGGCGTGAGACTGAAAACAATATCAGTCATTTATTTTTTATATTTTTTTCACCAACAAAATGCAAATATCTGCGGATGACGATGCAATATATCAAGAGAACAATAGTTTTTAAAATACCATAATTTATAAAATTTTAATTTATGGAAGTTGTTTTCATATGCTCAGGTATGGGCTTGCCTTACCAGAGTTAAATTAGCTGAATATTCATACATATGTACTAAAATGAGAAGTAACAAATATGCTTGTACATTGAAAATAATTGCGATAATATAAAAACAGTAATAGAAATAATTTTTAGTGAACGTATAAAATTTTTAACGAAGCGTTATCTAAATGTATTTGTCTTTTCAAAATTTTTTTTTATGAAAAAAAAACGGATTGCGGATTAACTCTTTAAAATTTAAAAAAAAACACTAAAAGGACATGAAGTGTTACATTTTTCGTCTGTTTGTCTGTCTATCTGTTTACGTAAGCACATCTCCGGAAATGTGAGGACAATTGCGGCACAGATATACAAGCGTGCGATTGTGTAAACAGACTGATTGTGGTTTTGATTTCTTAGGTAACTCGTTATTCGGAACTCAACACGAAATGTTTGCAATGCAAGAATTAGGCAGGGAGAACCCCCTATATAGTACGGGAACAGAAAGAACAGGAGAGAAAGTAAAAAAAGTCAAATATATAATATTTTTCCTATACTTTAACCATGAATTGACAGACAGACAGATGGACAAACGGACCAAAAACTGATCTTATAAGGATTCTGTTTTTTTTTGAGATACGGAACCCTAAAAAGCCAAGCCGACTCACATAAGCCCAATTAGAATCGCTAATAACATTTTTTTCATTCAATCAAAATAAACAATATTTTCGTTCATAAGAGAATTATATCTTTCAACTAATATTAAGTATCAAAGGCAAACCATTACATTTAGTAATTGTTAAATTTTCGTAAATGGCACTCGTTACCGTCGCACCGTTTTGTTACTTCGCTAAGTGAGCTTTGATCATGTGCGTACGTATCGTGTGTAATTACTTATGCTTAATAATTTTATTTCGTTCACAGTTTTTACTATAGGGGAGTTTTCTTTTATTTTTATTATTTTTTTTTGTCTTGTCTTGTCTTCACGCTGTATCCCGCAGTACATGTGTCATGTGTTAAGACACTCAGCTTTCTACGTACTGCCGGATTCTGGAGGCATTGCGTGTTAAGTAGCAGAGTTCAATGCAGACCTTTGTCTCGACACCAGTGCGAAGAAATGAAAATATTAAATATTTCATTATCTCGAGTGGGAATTGAACCTACAAGCTATCGTTTATAGCTTTTTTTTTTAATTTTAACAACTTTTTGTCACTCAAATGTAACTAACGCAACGATCGCTTCATTATAACGAAAATGTATTGTTTAAAGAATTCACATACATTAAAAATGTATTTTAGCACCATACAGATTGATGACTATGGTAAACACAGTAGGTATACCTTATTAAACATAGGTAAGTAAACTTGTAGAGGTATCAATGTTTCTTAAATATTTGAGAACTAATCGTCACCGGCAATTTTGCTTGCATGGATTTTAAGATGTATCGTCTCGTTAAGAAAACGTATAAAAATTTAAACATAACAGAATTAGAACCTACGCCCCTTTGCCAACCGCCCAAGCCAGGAAATGAAATATTTATTCAAAATGTATATTCCCATTTCTTCGCTCTGGTGTCTGGTCTGGTCTTAATGCGTTGGGTTCCGCCACTCACGAAATGCCTTCAGAAATCGGCGAAAAGTGGGGAACGAAATGTCATAGCACAAGGTTCCCTCTGCCTATCCTGCGGTGTGCAGTATGCACTTGAAAGCTGAAGTCGAATGAAACTGATTTAATTTTTAAATTTTATTAATTTAATTATCCTTTTTAACTAATTCACTGTGCACCTATTATCTCACACTCACTTTTTTTTATTTATTATAATTTTTTTTTATAAAATTTGAGTTACCATCGCCTCTCCCTTTTCTAACCTATCTTTATAGATTGACACACGTCCCTTAACGAAGTGGTAAGAGACGGTCTGTCAGGTGTCGTGTACGAGCTCTGTTAGCGATCGCTAATTGCTTCTAAGGTATTATAGTACGGTCGACAAGTTGTGGCCGCCCTGATACTAGTTTTAAAGTTTTAAAAATCCTAAAATCAATTCTGCACCGTTTTAACTTCAAGCCGGCCTTGACGAACATACGAAATATAGAATACCCAGCCGAAGGTAATAAAAATAATTAATAATAGTTACGCAGAGACATATAGCAGTGGGAGCCTAGTGTTAAGATACCCCGATCCCCAATTTCAGCATAGTTGTTGAGACACCTCGTGCTAAACGGCGAAGCTTAACGCCGCGTTTTATCTCACCAGGGAATGAAGACGTCAAAGTGCATTAAAATTTAAATAATGCAAATAAACACAATAAAGTTTCAAGAATTAGTGGTAAGAGAAACGGGAGAGACCTCTGTTGACCTTCGAGCACACAGCATCGATGATACTGGAGAAAGGTCACGTAAAAGCATGAGGACGCCTCACCAGGCATATATACAGAGGTCGGTGACAATGGACGAGGACAAAGAGGTATACAGAGATCTTAGCGTTTTGCTCTCCGTTCTCTCTCCCTAGCTAGGGATAAAGTGTGAAGCTAAATTAAATAAAAAATATATATTCATAATACCCAAAAGAATAAAAAAAAACCTTCTAAAACATTTAAAACGCGTTTTCCTTAAATAGAACTCTTAATAAGCAAATGTAAAGAACGAGATTCGAATCCGCGATACGAGAGGTAATATGTAGAGAAATGTGAACTAATACGATGACATTTTACGTCGGCCAAGCTTCATATATGCGAGCAAGTTGATAGGGTGACAAGGTATAATTGTTTGAATAACTTTGTGGCCAGTGGTGGCGCAGGCGCACAAGGTAGTTATTGTTAACGCGAAAGATTGTAGGTTTGATTTCCACTATATGGAATATATAATATTAGGATGGAATAGAATATTTAAATTTTTGCTCTGGTGTCCAGGTGGCGTGGCGTTTAATTCCGTTTAGTTCCACTCAACATGCAATGCCTCCGGAATTCGACGGAAAGTGGGGAAGGAAGTGTCTTCACACTAGGCTCTCTTTGCTTATTCTGCTTCATATTCATCTTCTTCGGGATATTCATCTTCTTCGGGATACAGCGTGAAGCTGTAAAAAAAGAAAAAAATCTTTTTGGTTATAAATTAATTTTTAGTCAACATATTAAAATGACTATCGAATTTATTTTTAGAAAAAACTCTTTTTTAGATTTTTTTTATACATTTGATATATACGTAGAATGCAGCGGGATCTAAGCCCAAGCCTCTTGTAAACCGTACATTATTTTTCCAAAATTTGAAATAAAACATTTTTAAAACAAATAACCGCCTGCTAAATTCGTGTATCTGTCTTAAAGCTATTTATCCATAACGATACATTTCACAGCATCCAACATCAATTCCAAGACAGAAGACAATCTTACATATATAAACATCTATAAAAAAATAAAACAACATATAAATTGTCACCCTACCACACTCTACATTGAATGCTCCCGCGCATCGCAGTATGAATCCAAATCAGTCTTGCCGTCATTTACATGTTTTGTATGTAAAATATTTGTGTCTTGTAGGCTTGTGTGTTTGTTTGTAACAACGTCGTTCTACAGTGCGGGAGGTTAGCGAACTTTATATAACTAGATATACTATTACTATAAAGCTGAAGAATTTGTTTGGTTGATTGCGCTTATCTCAGAAATTAAGAGGTCGACTTGTAAAATTATATTTGTTTTGGTTAGACTATTTATAGAGTGAAACTATAATCTTTATTTCATAATTTTGTACACATTTACACAGCAGACTGTTAACAATACATGTTGTGGATTCGATTCTCGCTCGAGCAAATTAATTAATTAAAATTTTCATTTCTTTGCTCTGGTATTAAGGCCAAGGAGGCAAGGAGGCATTGCGTGTTCAGTGGTGAGCTCAACCACTGAACACGCAATGCCTCCAGATTTCGGCGGAAAGTGGGGAGCGGAGTACCTTAACTCTAGGCTCCCTCTGCTCCCATATTTGCGTATTGAAAATACGCAATTCCTCTTTACTTAAAATACAATTAAAATATATCGTACCATTAGAATTATAGTGACCTGATAAGAAAAACAAAAGTTTTTGTCAGAAATTGATCTGTTCCCCACTTCTGTGAAGTGAAGTAAGTGTCTTAATTCTAAGTTCTCTCTGCCAACCCTGTTGTGTACAGCGTCGTTTTAGGTCAATTTCTGACAACAACTCAAAAGCATGGGTTTGATTAGGTCACTATAATTGTAAAGGTGCGATATGTATTAGTAATATAAATTTATAAGCTGTACCTCTGTCCCATAAAAAATCAGCTTCACGTTGTATCCTGCACACAGCAGGGCAAGCAGAGGGAATCTAGTGTTAAGACACTCCGTTCTGCACTTTCCGCCGAGTTCTGGACGCATTGCGTGGTGAGTGGCAGAACTCAACGCCGCGCTTAGCCTTGACACCAGAGCGAAGAAATAAAAATATAAATGTGAATAAATATTTCATTTCCTCGAGTGGAGATCTAACCCACAACCAGGCGATTTTACAGTCACACTTTATTCCCCTGCTCCACTACTGGCCTCCTCCTAAAAAGGTGTTACATTATAAATTATTGAGATAAGTTAGAAGAGATTAATAATTTCTTTTTCACAATTTCTTTACAGTGATAATATTATGTATTTAATTATAGAACTTGACTGTCTGTAAACAAATTATAGTGCAAAAAAATCACATTTTCTATCAAATTATTCAAATTTTAATACGTATTCTTACTGTAAGGCTCATTACAGTAAGAATACGTATAGTACAGTAAGCAACGGTAGAATTCTTAAATGACCTCCAAAACGATGACTGTGGGTTCGTATCTCAATATAAAACGTTGCCACTAAAACAACAAACTATATACTAGTTATCTAGAATAAAAAAAAAACAGAAATCCCACGTCTAAATAACTCAACTATTTCTTCTATTTTCATAGATAGGCCTATTTTGTAATTCAGAAAGCGGCAGAATCGTGGAATTTATTACATTTTACTTATACATTCGTCTGTAAGGACTTAAATCATCCTGTCGTTTGGATGGAGGCCTTTGCTTACGGGCTGGCTGCGATGTTGATTCTTTTAAATATAGCGTTTCATTTTTACATAAATGTTTATTATTAGTTTTGTTTGTTATTTTGTTGTATTCTAGTACAGCCTTCTATGCTAGTAGTTGAGGCCAGTCGTGGCACTATACAGTCACATACTCGTACTAATACTACTAATAATACTGACTTTCGTATCTTGACGCTCCCTTTATCAACTTCACGATGTACCCCGCACAAGCAAGGTAGGCAGAGGGAACCTAATGTTAAGACACTTCATTCGCCATTTTTCGCCGAATTCTGGATGCTTTGCGTGTTGATTGAGGAACTCAACGCTGCGCTTTACCTTGCAGCAAAGCGAAGAAATGACAATATAAAATATTTCATTTTCTTGAATAGAAATCGAACCCACAAATTATTGCGTTTACAGTTAAGACACGCTTGTGCCCCTGCGCTATATGACTGGCCTCTAATAAAATATAAGATTATTCCATAAAATCCACTAAAGTCCATTAAATAAAAAATAAAAATCTTTATATTTAAATTCAAATTTAAATATAAAAATAGTTCATTCGCGATATACAACGTAACTGTAAAAGGGAAACCGTGTTGTAAATAAAAAAAAACCAAACTGTTGTGACACTGATAAAAAGAGAAAAGGTTTATCTTAATATATTTCGCGTTTTAAAAATTATGCTGAAATAACTCGTAAAAGCTCATCCTGGTTTAGTGTAGAGCAACATTTTTTTATTCGGCACAAGCGTGTGACTGTAAATACGACAGGTGGTGGGTTCGATTCCCACTCGAAGAAATTAAAATATTTCATATCTTCAAAACGCGGAGTTGGGTTCCGCCACTTAACACGTAATGCTTCGAGAATTCTGTGGAAAGTGGGGAACGGAAATGGCTTAATGAGAACTAGGTGTCTTAACATTAGGGTCTCAGGTTGTTTCTGCTTATCCTGCTATGTGCGAAACAGAATGTGAAGCTAAAAAATAAATATCTGTATAGATGTAAGCAGAATGAAGCAAAGAGTAAGTTTTACGACATTTGGCATATAACTTGGTTAGGGAGTATAAGGGGAGGAGGGGGCGCTAAGATGTTTTTTTTTCGAAATTACCACGAGGACATGTAAAAGTGAATAAAGTAAAGTAAAGTAATTTTCCATTTTCGAAATCGTAATTCGTATCTTAATAATACAAGGATGTTTCAAAGAATTCCTACAATGTTTTCACAACTCTCTTTTTTTTTCAGCCGCCTAAATAATAATTAAATGCGACCAAGCTTTAGTCACGGTAAGATTAGTATAGAAGTTTATTTCCCTGCAAGTCTCCATTTGCTATTTACAAAAACCAGTTAAGCGCGAGTTGGACTTACTTACCGAGGGTTCTGTACCCCTTTCATAATTGCAATAAAATATATATGTATATATAGCATATAAACGTTAACCAACATAATATTGCTGGCGTGCTTCACTCATGTATGAAATGAACTGAAATGAAATGAACTGTGATACTTATTCGTAATGGATCTTTTTATATATTTATAAATTTCTATTTCTCGGTTTTTTACATTTATTTGCTTAGTAAATTTTTACTTGTCTAATTTCATAATTGTAGTTCCACGGGATGTTGTAGCATTTCAGAAATTTTTATTATGGAACTATTTTCATACAACATTGTGGCGAAAATTATGCATAAACTCTCTAGATTGCTTTGACTTAAAAGCTTATTGTTTATTGTGTTTCAAGATAATATAAATGATCGAAATTAATTTCAGCTGGATACCTCTACTCGATTTTGAGAAAAAAAACGACAGACAGACTGGCAACAAAATAAGTACAATGGCACAGACTTGTGGCTGTTAACGAGACATGTTATGGATTCGATTCCCATTAGAATTAAATTAAATATTTAACATTTTCATTTCTTTTCTCTGGTATTGAGATAAAGCGCGGTGTTCCACCACTAACCACGCAATACCTCCACAATTCGGCGGAAAGTAAGAGTGGAGTACCTTAACACTAGGCTCCCTCTGCATCTGTTTTTGTCTTTTGTTGTACTGAACCCTAAAAACGTACAAGAAAATCACCTTTCAATGTAATTAGAGATCGCAGGAATTCTGTCAAAGTGAGCTCGAAAATGCATCAAAAGTTTGCAGCTTCAAAAAGCACAACTGTGTAATGACTCTATTAGGTATGACAAATATAAAGATCGTTTTCTCTATTAAGATAATTTTGTTGTAGATTATTTCTTATAAAATTTTTAGATAAAATTAATTATATATAAAATAAACTATATTAAAGTAATGTACATAGTTTTGCTTTTTGTCTAATGAGTCAAACCGCTGCATTGGGTTTCACTACTAAATAACTAATATTGACATTGGAAATAATTTATAATTTATAAAATTAAATCAGCTTCATGCTGTATGCCGTATATAGTAGGGTAAGCAGAGGGAACGTAGTGTTAAGATACTCTATTCCCCACTTTCCGCTGAGTTCTGGAGGCATTGCGTGTTGAGTAGCGGAGCTCAAAGCCGCGCTTTGCCTCGTCGTGGGGATCGAATCCACAACCAGTCTTTTTTACAGTCACACTTAGTGTCCCTGCGCCACGAGTGGCCTCAATTTATATTTTTATTACATTCCATTTATAATCTCCAAAATTTTGCAAGCAAGAGAAAAAGAACATAGTGACATATTTTACCTGACTCTCTAATTTAAGCTGATTAAAACTCATCGTGTTATATAAAAATATTAAATACCATAATAACTTAAAATAATAAAATCACGACATCAATACAATACATATAAAAACGTTCTTAATAAAATGTTGTATAATCAATTATCTTAAGCCGTGTCTGTCGATACAGAGAGAACCCCTCTTAACTCACGACTCCCATCTACTAAAGAGGCATCTATTTAAAATTTACTCAAAAATACCGCGTGAAATTTACATTGAAATGAGAGAAATTGTAACGAAATGGCTGGACTCTATTTGTAGGACTGTTTGTGATTTTACGAATTAAAAATGATTAGTTGTATAATGAAAAGCGCTTTTATTAAAGCTGACAGCGTCTGACTGTAAATGCATTGGTTGTGGATTCGATTCTCGTGGAGGGGGATAATTGATTTTCGTTTCCTCGCTCCGCTTAGACAAGGTGTTTGTCGGGTTTGGGCTCCGCCACATAATATTCATAGTGTCTTAGGTTTTCGAATTCAGGAAAAAACAACAAATCTCTCTACCTACCCTATCACACGCGGGATATAGCGTGAAGCTGAAAAAAGGAAAGGGAAGAATAGACTCGTTTTTGACAAATAGCATATGGCTTAATTTTTTTTTAAATAGACTCATTTAACAAAATCCGATTTTCTTTCAAAATTATTTGCATAATTGTCAAAAAGGATAAATTAAAGTAAGTTAAATTAAGTATTTATATGAGAAATTTTAAAATGTAGATATATATTAAAAGGAGCACGTCATATTATATAGGAATTTTACAAGATTGCCAGTAAAAATCTAATATTACGACATAGGGCTAAAAAATATAAATACATAGGTATAATAAAAATGTACTTAATTTACGATCGCGTTTTTTCTTAAAAGATCCTGGAAAAGAAAATTAAGCTATTCAAAATTTAAACAAATTTTTTTAGCTTCAGGATAGGCAGAGGAAACCTCTGAAACCTAGTATTAGTCTTCCATTCCCTACATTTCTGCCGAATTCTGGAGGCAGTTTGTGTTGGGTGATTGAACTGAACGCCGCGCTTTGCCTCTTTACCAGAGCGAAGAAAAGGAAACATGAAATATTTCATCTCGTCGAGTGGGAGTCGAATCCACTACATGTCGCGTTTACAGTCACACACTTATGCGCCTGCGCCTCTGCATTTCTATTTATTTAAATGTTTATAACATTAAAACAAACAGTTCAAGCTTTGGATAGAAACCCTCAACTATCGCGTCTACAGACAGGCACTTTGCGTCTGCGCTTCGTATATATAAGCCGATACCTTAATAACCTTATAATGGAACTACCCCAGTCTCTTCCCCTCAACCTTTTAAGGGATGAATTTTTTATAACTGTTTCCTTAAAGCTGATTGAAGTATTCCGCATTTTCATATGTCAATTGTGTATTTCAAATGTCAACAAAATACAGTACAGTTGAGGCCAGTCATAGAGTAGGGGCACAGACGTACGACTGTAAATGCGGGAGGTTGTGGGTTCAATTCTCACCCGAGGAAATAAAAAAATCACACACAGCAGGGTAGGCAGAGGGGAAGAATAGTAATTAAAATCACCTCAGTAATACGTATTTAAAACAAGTTATATACAAAACAAATTCAAAATGTAGTTCTTATAAATGCTGCTTTGTTATTTTTTTTATTATACGAGTAATAGTTCAAAGCACATATTTCCACTAAGTTCTCTCCGTCTAGTCTTTTATATGCTACAATTGTGTAAAGAAAATAATAGTTAAAAAATCTCCACGATATGGGCAAGCTTGACCCAGTGTCAAGATACTCCGTTTCCCACGCGTTGGCCAATTTTTGAGACATTACGTGTTGAGTGGCAAAACTCAACGCCGTCCTTTGTATCTTTCTAATAAGGCAAAAAGTATAAATTTCAGCCTCTCGAGAAAGAATTGTTGTTGTTCCGATTCCCAATTAAATTCGATACATTTATAGTCAGACGTTAGCCGCTACGCTACGACGGTCCCAATAAAAATAAAATTTTGTATAAAAAATATTTCTAGTGTAATTAACTACAAATGTTCGATGAAAGACCCTACTCTAAAGCTTTTTAGGGTTCGATAATAAAAACAGTAAATATATATATATGAATATATGTATATATATATAACATTACAACTAAACAACAAATTAACGGAACGAGATAATAAAAAATAAAATAACATAATAATAAAAGCAAGAGACAAGCAAGCAAACACGAGAGAGTGAGTCAAGAGCCTTGTGAGCATCTGCAAATTTTTTGTTTAAAAATTCCAAAGGAGTCGTACGCGACATCCAAATCGTATATGGTAGTGGCTATTTTATTATACTGACACAAGAGTGTTGATATGGGAGAACTCATTCCTAGCTTAGTTCTGTAAAATTTTAGATTGAAATATTGCTTCGGTCTACGAGGTATTGTGAATCTATTTCGTGGTTAAGCAATTTATATAAAAAGACCAAGTTCAATAACGTTCGGCGATCCTCCAGTGGAGTCAAACCAAACTTTTTCAGGAGTAAATCATAGCTAAGAGACTTAGGAAGTTTTATTCTATATTTGAGATGTTTAATAAACTGTTTTTGAACACTTTTAATTCTCTGGCAATGATTGTTATGATGAGGTGACCATACTGCAGAGCAGTATTCCAGTTTACAGCGTACCAGGTAATTGTAGAGGGATATTAACGTTACGGGATTTTTGAGCTCCCTGGAACACCTCAACACAAATCCCAAAGTAGACGTAGCAGAACTTATAGTAAGTTCATCATTTACATGATTTGTAAAAGTTAATTTACTATCAACTATAACGCCAAGATCACGTATTTCACTCACCTCCCTTAAGGCTATTCCTGCAACTGAGAAATTGCATTCCAAAGGTTTCAGGCGAACTACAAATATGAAGGACACACAGACGAACAAACACTAAAAAAGGGATTCTTATATATCAAACTGAAATTAATATCAAACATCCCGGTTTACAGTCCCTTGGAACACACAAATAATGTTGCTTCGAAATCAACTCTATCAAAACACACGAGCGTTGTTTATGCTTCGTTTTTCTGGCATCTTATATCAAAATAGCCGCGTAATCAAAAGCTATGGGGTACTTCCAGTGGACCTACTAATACTAAATAAGTATTTAATTTTGCTAGGCTTTACGTATGATGTCTTATCATTAGCCATAGAGTGTATATGAATATCTTATTACCTTCTTCTTAAAAATTCTAAATAACTCACGAAAATACTCACGAAATATATATATATATATATATAATATGAGTGAGTATTTTATCGTTGTCATAGTCCTACTAGAAATAAAACCAGGTTAGCACTAAAAAATATTATATTAAGATAGTATAAGAATACAGGTAAAAGTGTGTGTATGTGTGTAAAAAATTTTCAAAGTTTTGTTTTATGGATTAACACACTCTTATGAAGCTATAATAGCGTGGTAAAAGTAACTAGGCATATATGTACTTTTTATTTAATAAGCAATATAAAATAAAATAAAATTACATTTACATTGGCAATGTTCTTCTACCTTGATCTTCCATAGTAGATATTATTATTAAAATTTTATATGTTATATGTAGATACAAAAACGTCTTAGGTTCTACAGTTACTTTTACAATTAACCGAAATAAATGCCTTATATATAGACTATATCAATATTGGACTTGACAATCACTTTGCTTTTTGTACTCTATTGTTTTAGCACTAAATACTTAAATAGCCTAGGGTTCTTGGAATATTTATAATAAAATTATATTTTAATTTATAAGAAATCGGTTTGCATTGGATCAATGTAACAGTTTAACAAGTCCACAATATCAGTTGGTTAACTTTTAACTTGGACAAAATATTAATACACAAGTACATTCCTAAAATCTTAAAAGAGAAAATAGTATATAAATAGTTGGTAGGGGAAAGTGTTACGCGGTGCATCTGAAACTATAAGTAAGAGGCGTCGCCGGCGCGCGGCTCAAAGCTTCGTTCAATGCGCGCGCGCAGGGTGATGATATTCTGTATAAGTCGTTACATAGTGGCATGAGAGTGAGTGAATGAGTGCAGCGTGCTGGTTCTGCTTGAAAGGTCAGTAAGCTTCATTTTACAACAGTAGCATTAAAAATTATTGTAAAAAGTATTGTAACGACATATTTATAAAAATGTCGAAATTTTTAGTTTTAAATTTAATCAAAAAATATATTAATAAGATAGGTGGCAAATTATCAAACGTTATAATATTTTATTTAACATTTAATAAGTATAGGAAGATAGTATATGAATTTTCAAATTGCCAATAGTAATAGACTATCGATAATTTAGTCGTAATAAAAATAACTATAATAAAAATAAACAAATATTTTGAAATTTCTCTTAAAGTTCATTACCACAAATACATATAAGTAGCCTGTAAATGCATAAAGGTGAACTAACCGCCAATTTTGTTATGTAATTACTACAAATGCTGAAATACAAGGCCAGAAGAAGTAGTATAAGATTTCGAATACTCTTGATATTGATTCATGAATCAAACGCAATATACATATGTATAACATCAACAAATAATTCTTTTCATATACTAAAGATAATTATACATTTTATTAGTAAATATAAATGTTTCTGATTTAGAAAATATTTGCTTAGCAAAAGTATTTTTTAATCAGTGCACAGTGATAATAAAACTTTTTTCCTTTCTTTAACTACAATTATATATTTTTTAGATTATACTATCGTAATCATGTACATCTTGAATAAAATACTTTTATTATTATTATACGACTAATTATGTATTTTATGGATAACGTCTTAAAAAATTTTGAAACAATATTATCACTAATGCAAATTAAATGATTCGAAACTAATTTCTCTCCAGCGAATGCTTCTTTTAGGAATTCATTTATTATACTTGTCTAGAGTCATCTTTAATCCAGTATAATATAATAAAATATACATATTCTCTTTGGTTAAAGTATTGAATGATTTTGTATAATTATTTGTCATATTAAATTTGATTATCGGGAAAATTATAAAAATGTACAATGTAAAACACATTAAGTAAAATTATACTGTGTACTCGTATGTAATAGCAATACCTGTCAACATTAACGTCTTACATTTAACCGTATAGATTAAAAATAGGTGCTTAATAATATTTACAATTTATACATTGATTGAGAGCAGATCAGCGATATTTACAAAAGGAATTTAAAAAATATCATAGATTCACTGCTTCAAACAAACATTTCACTGATTAGAATTAAATGTGTGTTTTTGTATATTTTCTTAAAATAAAAATAAAAATCAGCTTCACGCTGTATCCCGCACGCTGTAGGGTAGGCAGAGGGAACGTAGTGAAAGACACTCCGTTCCCCACTTTTTGCCGAATTCCGGAGGCATTGCGTGTTAAGTGGCAGAACTCAACGCCGCGCTTTT
>DWAP01000847.1:0-18337 GCA_018230625.1 Heliconius eleuchia
TATATCTTTCATGTACAGAATTGACTTTTCTATCCTTTTATTATATATGGAGATTTATTTTTGTTATTTCTTTAAATTATTATTGTCATTATTTTATATAGTTTGGTCTGTACATATATATATAGGGTTTATGCTCTATTTTCGCGATCTATCATTAGGTATAATGACTACAACTAATATACGTATTGAACCTGCAATTTCCACTCTCTGTGACTACTGTTATAACTGTGATAGAAACTTAAATTAAAATAAACGAGATTTAGATTTAGATAAATGGATTTTAAATAAAAAGAGTATTTTGTGGTAACTATTTCATAAATCGGTTCGGTGTAACGTACCACTCAGTACCATCATTCAGCGTTGGGGCTGTTTCTTGGAATCGGGGTAACTGATCTATTTATCATTTCTTATTTGATCATATTCTCTTTTCTTTTTATTTTACTAAGTTGCTAAAGTAATTACAATTGTTTTTGTGTGCTTGAGGCCAGGCGTGGCGAAGTGGCCCAAAAGTGTGACTGCAAAACCGTCTGGTTGTGGGTTCTATCCCCACTCGGGGAGATTGAAATATTTATTTAAATTTATATTTCCATTTCTTCGCTTTGGTGTCAAAGCAGAATTCGGCAGAAAATGGGGAACGGTGTGTCTTAACACTAAGTTCCCTCTGCCTACCCTGCTGTGTGCGGGATACAGCGTATCTTTAATAATATTTAAATATTTGTTATTTATATTTTTTATAGCTTTATGCTGTATCCTCTGTATCCATATGTAGAATATGAATAAGGAACTTAATATTAAGATACTACGTTAGAGAGTTAGACTACAGTTAGACCTTGCATTTGTGACACATGACACAAGTCTAACGCAACAACATTGTTGAGTATTTTAATCTTTAAAAAAATACTAAAGGTTAATAAACAATAAAAATATTGTTTTTCTTAATTAAGTCTAGGCTGTCTTTAACCAACACATTGGCCGCCACGACGGCCTCAGTGACATGATAAGAAAATATTATTTTAGGTTAATAAGAAGATTGAGTCATCTTTTGAACTAAAAGTACAGTCAAAACGATTGCAGTGCGAGTGACTCATTTAGTATGAATATGTGGTATTTCCTGAATAAAATTTTATTTTGCTCGTTTAGACATAAATTTCTTTTTAGTCAGTTAATGTCTTTCACAAAGCAGCTATATTTTTAGCATTTAACTGCAGCAGGTTGATGTTTCAATATATATAGTTTTAACTATTAAGTATATATAGTTCATCAATATTGTAAGAATATATTTAATAATAAAACATATAAATATTCACTTAAAACATTACAGATTTTAATATTGTTCTACTTGCTATATATGAAGGTATGAGAGTTATATTAAGACTTGATAATAAAACTATAACTTTATTAATACAAGTAATCTAAATATCAGATTTTTTTCATAAAAGTTTTTTATATGAAAAATACGGCCTAGACTCATATGACCTTTTTGTGTTTTCTTATATTAACTAAGTTATGGTTGTGAAAATAATAATAAGTCCCCGGTAATGATTTTCTCGAAAACATATTATGTATAAACCGTGTATATTTTGAGAAATCTTTCACGATCGCTCAAAATTAATTTAAAAAAATCTAAATAAAACAACTTTACGCTGTATCCCGCACACAACAGAATAAGCAGAGGGAGAGAACCTAGTGTTGAGACACTCCGTTTCCCACTTTAAATCAATTACTTAATATTATTAATCTACGCTTATCACATTCCAGATTAAATTTTAATTATATACATTAAAAAAAGAAAAAAAAAAATTTAATAGCACGCCTAAGCAAAAGCATAGTAACCTATAATTGAACAACCAAATTTACTATTATTCAGTAGTCATGAGAAAAATACATTTTATATATATGTAAATCTCGTCATATTATATGTTAATCCCGTTGAGGCCGTCGTGGTCCAGGAAACGCGACGGTTGTGGGTTCGATCTCCACTCGAGGGAATGAAATATTATTTTTAATATTTTAATTTCTTCGCTCTGGTCCAAGGCAAAAAGCCCGGCGTAGAGTAACACGCCGCCACTGCCTCGAAAAAATCGGCAGAAAGTGGGGAACGGAGTGTCCTATCATTATGTTCCCACTGCCTACTCTGCTGTGTGCGGGATACAGCGTGAAGCTGATAAAAAAAATCTATATCCCAATACACATGAACTCGTATGTCAAATAACGAATCATTTGCGACCCTTGTTCTATTGCAATACTGAATGCATACTTCAGCGGACTTAAAATGAATATGCGAGCTTTGTACGAAGCGTAGAAACAATAAAGCATGTTAAATAAAAACCTTAATAAACATTCCTTTTCAAGAGTTAAACTCGTACTTGACCCGTTATATATTTTTTATGATTATATTATTATTTAAAATTATTTGTCATATCTCCATACCCACATGGCTGAGTGGAATCCATGAATAGTGACGTACTTGTCAACTAACTTATATATTCATTATTTTTTTTTAAATTCAAAACGAACTAACAAAAAGTTCTCATTGCGTTGCAAAGCATTCTCTCTAATGAGTAGCAAAGCAAAAGCTTATCTCGGCTCTAATGTAACCTACATTACCTTCTCCACTTTAAAAAAAAAATTGCTTTTAGTTGCATATAGTATATCGTGTCTAAGCTAGTTTTACATCCCACAAATTAAATGTCATCTGTCAAATTGTCCTAAATCGATTAATCAGCTATATTTAAATAATTAATTAATAAATAAACATACAAGTGATTGTTGGTTAGTCACAATTAAATCTCGGGTTCAAATCCCGTTACGTTCAAGTTTTTATTCATTATCTACGTAAGTATTTTTTTTATAATCGTGTGTATTTTTGAAACTTTAAAAATTATTAAAACTAACAATTTCCATCAAATTTTCCAATATATGCATGTCGATTATGAAATATATTACTTCAAACAAGTAAACTAGACTATCGAAACTATAATATCTATCTACATTTACTACTTACTGCAATATCTTTAGCATATTTTGTTACAATAAATATAAATACAAAAGCTATTTCACCACAAATTATTTTAAATCTGAGCTCAGCAATTTAACCTTGATAATGGCCCATAAAAATTTCACTATAGCACACACAACAGTTACATATTTATGAAATTGTTGTAACAATTATACGCGTTCCGGTTGTTTCTGTTCTGTTTCATGCTCCACAAGTACGGCGAGCTGGTGGTAAATATGTCGACACTAGCTTTAAATTTAATTGTGAATTTTGCCCTTCGTACAGGAAGGCGTGGAAAAGTCGTTTCCGGTGGTATAAAAGGTCGTCCTAGGGCCGTAGACCAAGGGTGAGACCATAGACTCTACGATTATGGGCTCGAATCCCACTTGGAAAAATGAACCTTCGTAACAAGGCAAAGCGCAGTGTTGAGCTCTGTTGCAAGCGATGGGAACTGGAGAGTCAGCACAAATTTCCTTCTGTCCACCGTGCTATGCGACATATAAATATGGACTTCGTTCATCGTGACGATAAATAAAGTTAATGATTTTATAAGAAAAAACTTATTATTAAAAATTAAAATCTTCACGCTTTTTCATGTAGCAAGCAGAGAAAACAACCTGCTCTCCGTTTTCCACCTGTGTGTATGACATTGCATTTTAATTGGCCCAACTCAACGCTACGCTAACGGAGGAAAGGATATGAAAAATAAATCATTATCTGAGTGGCAATCGAATTCGACAGCATTTATCCCATTGCATCACGATAGCCTCAATTTTTTAGAATAGTAAAAAAGAGCCAATACACCATACAAAATACATAACAAGTATGTCACAGTTAAATAAGGTCGCCCAAAGAACTAGACTCTACAGTTTATTGAAGGACGATCTCGTATTACGTCAGCGTGTCAGATGCCACCTAATGGTTAGTGCCGGCGCCTGTCTAGACGACTAAAATCTTTTATATTATTATGTCAGAGAACTTTTATTCATTATATTGTTATTTATATATATATATGTATATTATGAAATAATTCATATGTTTTACAGATTATCAAAAAGGCGTTGTAATAAATATTTATTTATGGTTATTACGATTCCAATTTGCTCCAAAATATAAATTGATAAAATAAAAGCGATAAAATGTAGAAATTTGCACATTGTCACTTACAAAAAAAACTCATTTTAAAAATTTAGATTCTTTCTTCTTCTTCTGAGTGGTATTTGAATTTATAACCCAATTGCAAGTCCCAGCACAAACCACCTGTTCTCATAGAACCGCTCTGATCATATAATCATTAATCATATGACGTTTTAACTTCGTGTAATTATAGTTTAATTAAAATGCTTTGATAAAATAGCCTGGAGTAGTTCAGCGATTTCAGTCTATTTTATTAACATAACAAGTTTATTAAATTCCTTGCTTCGGTATTTCAGAGTTATTGCAATAAATAAGATGGTTTAATCGCTAGTGGCCCACTCTCTATCGTAAGCTGAATACGGTCAATGACGACCGCGCCGTAGTGTAGTGTACGTTGAGCCTTCTTCATCGTTGTGGCTTAGGTCAAGTGTGATAAATATAACATAATGCTTAGATTTTTAACATGCCTGCTATGTTCGACATTAACATATTAATTTTCACATTTTTTTTTCTAAACTGAACGGAAAGTGGGTGAGTGTCTTAAAGTAATAAAAAAAAACAAAAACAGGACGTACCATATAAATATGTTTTTTTTTTAACTTTTTAGTAGGCTTACAATATTATTGGTTCGTATATTTTTATTGATTTAAAAATATATCAATCAATACTTATATTTGTAGTTATATCTGGAAGTAGGACAAGCACTTTGCTTGTAACGGTTGTATTTTTATCTATCATATTTTTGTATGAATATTGTTAAAGATTTTAACAAATTTTACTGCAATTATTATTAGAAGTTATATTTAATCGACTTATTTAAATTTTATATAAATAAACTAAGACGAAAATCAATTTACAATTAAAGATATAAAGCTAAAACCAACATATACCTACTATGTGTAACATATGAGCAAACATCACCGTAATTGTAGATCAAAGGACTTCATACGTTAGTCAACATTTAGAATTCCTTTGATAGCGACAAAATAATTTTTGAGTTATCTCTCTCTCTCTCTCTCTCTCTCGAATACTCTACCGCTTATTTATCTTTGCCGTTTTCAATTTCTCAACCAATATGGAATGTATGCGAAGGCAGATTCTAGTAATAATGACTTGAACCAGCCACACGTCTAGACAGCGTAGCCTTGACGAGGCTTCGTCCCCCTCCGTATAATTTCATACACACACTATACAACTATGGTACTGTAAACCGTATAGACTAGGGTGGCGCTTTGAATGGAATAAAATATCTTGAGACCATTTTTACTTTCTTCTTGAATGCGGGGCACAGGGGCTAAATAAAGTGTGTGACTATAAACGTTACTGGTTGTAAGTTCGATCCACACCCGAGGAAATTAAATATTTAATATTTTCATTTCTCGAGTCAAGGCACAGCGTTGAGCTCCACCACTCAACACGCTATATCTCCGGAATTAGGCGGAAAACGGGCAACGGGTTGTCCTAACTCTAGGTTCCCTCTGCCTACCCTGCTATGAGTGAGATACCGCGTGTAGCTTATGTAAAAAGAATTTAGATTTTTATAGTTAAAGTTGAAAGTTCCAATTAAAATGATAAAATAATTAATTTATTGAATCTATTAAAATATATGCGTACATATTCATTTAATATTAAATCATATGAAAAAGAATAAGATTTTGTCCATCGGCCATCAATAGGTCTTCGCTGGGCAAGCATTTCAAATATTTTTTCATTGAAAACTTATGTGTCCACATCACTCTTTGTTGTTTCTTCCACCTTATAAAAGACGATACCAAGAGTGACTCACTTAGTTTAATCAGATTAAGGAAACGGTTTTTACAATTTTTTCAATGTCTCAATTATATAACAAATGAGAGAAGATTTTTTCTCGTTAATTATAATATAATCTATTTCATAATATAAATAACTTAAAATTATGAAATAACTGAAATCCTAATATGCTATAACTATAGTGAGAACTGCAATATATGTTTTGTGATTACAAATTCGAATTTGAAAATGCTTTTCATGACGTAATAGGCTTAAACAATTTTCCAACACGTAACATTTTTAGCTTTCTTAAAATATCAAAAAGAAAAATTGGTGTTCGAGTGGAGATCATCTCTAAATCAATTGAGGTATTGAGTTCTCTTAGAGTTTCGCTTTAGTATTATTTCAATTTACGGTAAAAGTGTCAATGCTCACTTATATTCGTACGTTTCATAATAATGCTTAAGAACAAAATGTAAGGTTTCATTTTCCATTTTGTCAGCATGCAATAAAAAAAATGTATATCACAAAATATCATAAGAATATGTTTCACATAAAAAACATAAAAATAAATCACTATACCTTCCAATACCGTTACCGAAGATCATTATCATGCTTCTAGCCACTACTATGCACCCTTGAGTGCAGCGCCGAAGGTTGCCGCGGTGCATTGACACTGGTTACCCGCCTAAATTCGGAGTAAGCGTTAAACAAACGCGATAGTGGATGGGCGGGGTTTTTTAGTATAGCTGGGTTATAGTAGTGCAACAGGTGGTACCTGCGCGTTACGTAAGGCGGCGCGCGCACTCCATTCAGGGATGTAGTACGGTCTATCGATTAGGCGTACGACGCCCAACGCTCTCAGTTGAGCGTCTTTTTAACTGTTCCGACATCGATTTGATTGTATTTTTTGATTTGGTTTCGTTTCGTTTATTTTAATCAAGCTTTTGTAATAGTAATTTGTTTCAAGTATTTTTTAATAGTACGCTATAAATATTAAGGTAAAATCCTTTTAAAAGTATCTATTTCTGTAAATATAGTTATACTTTTATATTATGAAATGGTATTTATGTACAGATTTGAATAAAATCTATCGAAATTGTCAGAACTAATAAAACTAATCATATTTATGACTAAATCGGTCAACAAATAAGAATTATGTCAGCATATAATGACATAGATTTCTTTGAAACTTTGCAAATAGCACGGCTTTGTTTTACTGTGCATAAATTATGCTGACAAATGATATCGCCGTGTTGACTCGCAGGTAATTTGAAATTTGATTTATATGTATTTAGCTTTATGAACTGGAATCGCGTGCTTCCGAGATAAAATATTATGGATAACTATACTACAACGCTCATTAAAAAATTATATCTTTTGTTTTTTTTTGTTCTCATATAATTTCAATGCTCTATTTTAAGAATGTATTAATTTATAATATGCTTTTGTCTTTTTACCAAAAGATTACTGATTATTATAGTCCTAGCTGTATATCGATAGTAATTACACTTTTTACAACAGAAAAAAAAACATGCTATTCCACTTAGAACGTAATAATCCGCCTACATTGTATTATACGGTATTAAGCAACAAATCGTGTCAATACATACATCAACATATATTTGAATCGCATTCCTATTGTATTATGAAATCCAACCTGTTTTCTAGTACGAGTATAACAGTAACTAAAAAAGTATTGGAAATGCATTAAGTGTAGAACGTAGGGTTCTTTCGTGTATATGATTGTTAGGTAAATGGGTGAAAAGTCACGTCTGACGGGGTACAGTGTAATCGCATTTTTACTTCCCGCGTTAGGGTGAGCTGGATGAATCAACAGTATTGGTATGAATCATGACTTGGCATGAACCATTGTTTGGTTTACTTTTTGTATTTTTGTTTGTTTCGTGTTTATTTTATATTGAAATAATTTTTGTTATTTCATTTCTTTTCAGTTAAATAGAATTAATGTTTTTTTGTTATTTCAAATATCATTGTTTAAAATTGTCTGACGTGTTCTTGAAAAGACGTAAAATGGGTTCTAGGAAATATTTTACAGTTCTGCCCAAAGAGCTTTCACTGGTTTAAATTTTTGAATATAGTAGAGACTTTTATCATAACGCCATTGAAGCTGTAATATTTTTGGATGTACATTTAGTGGTCTGACCCAATTCCTATATTTAGTAGTAAAATGACCTAAAATATAAATATCCGACTATCTGAAATGTCGCTCGGAATTAACACGAAGTTTATTGTTACTGCGTAAAATAATCCGGAAGTGATTTAAAAGGGTGTTAGTAAAATATTACCTTATTTGGGATTCCTGAAGCGATTTATCTAATATAAATTCGGTATCGCTGCGGTACGGGAAATTGAACAATCAGAATAAATTTCAAGTTTCTGTTCTTTATATACGCGGTATAAAATATCAAATAGTATTTTAAGAAAGAAATGTAATAGACGGATTTGTTTAAATATTAAGTATATTACAAGGTACGATGGTTGCTGGTTCACATTCCACTTGGTGGAATTTATATTTACAAAACGTCTTTATGACATAAAAATGTTCAACATTCAACAAACTATTGATGTAGGTTTTTGTTAAATGTTTTTGTAGTTGCAATAATATTGAAATATATGTACAACATTATAATAAAAAAAAAAAAAAAGACCATTTATTTTCAAAGTAAAAACACTCACAAGACTGTACAGTAACTTTACTAAAAACAAAAAATTATCCAAAAAAAACATATTAAAAATAGCTTACACTAAATCGATTATTAAAATAGACGGAGTCTCGTCCAGTCCTCTGCGGCATTCGGGATCTTGCAGCTGCAGTACAGTGACCCGTGCGTACGGCAAGTAGGTCAGGGACCGCCCTCCCTCAATCGACCGTACCAGATACGAGTACTTGTGTACGTACGTATATATATACGATCTTAACGGGTTGTATAGAATTGTGAGAAATTTTTGATTTATGCTTATATTATGTCTGTTTAAAAAAAAATATTTATATTTATTTTTTAAATTGATATTTTTTTAGCTTCTCACTGTAGCCCGCATGTTTAGCAGACGGAGCCTAATGTTAAGACACTCCGCTCTCCACTTTCCACCGAATTCTGGAGGCATTGCGTGTTGAGTGGCGTAACTCAACGCCATTCTTTCGAGTGGAAATCGAACTCACAACCAGTCGCGTTTACTGTCACACGCTTGTGCTCCTGCGTCTCGACTGGCCTTTGATGTGATTATTCACTAATATATATAATCATATTTATATAAGCTTAATTACCATGATTGTTAGGTCAGATTTCTTATTAGAAAAATATATATTCGGCATTGGATGCCGTTGTTCAAACCAGAACAATAGTTCGTTCTTGAATAATCGAAGTGACTTTTCAAAGGGTTCTTACAAAATTCTCCTTTATTCAAGTGGCTATGAGAGTAAACCAGTTTTACAAGTAAATAAAAAAAAATGGTACTTATTACAATTTTGACTATTTTATTCCTTTTTAATCCATAGAATTGCTTTCTTAGATAGCAGTCGGTCTTAGTAATTATTTGGAGATCTCTAATGATAGGGGTTTCGGATAGAAGACTACACACGGACATTTATCTGTGAACTTTAACCTAGTTTCTGGTTACGAGTAAGGAAAACGATCGTTTTATGTGTTTTCTTTCAGATGCAGAGACTGTAGTAAAGGGAGATAGATTTAAATGATTTTTTATAGTGAAGTTAAATTACTTTCAAAGAGTTATCTCTAATTCTGTTAATTTTATAAAAAATGGTGATGAAAATTTTTCAAGCTACTTCAACGAGATTTCATTGCGATAAAAAAAGGTTCACTAAATATTATTCTTTCTATATAGTGTTTCTAACTTTGCATACAAACTATATACAAAGGGAAAAAAATAAAAAATCACAAACGGTTCCCATATGGCTGTAGCGCTGTTATTTTTTTGTTTGGGCAGTTGTTTTTACCAGCCTGCTTGTTTTGTCTAGTTGTCCTGTTTTTATTGTTCCTTTTCGAATATTTTCATATTTTATATGAATAAATCCTTCGTGTCCAGTGGTTGTGTCAAAATTAATTTTAACTTAAAATAGCATAGGTTACGACCCGATTTCCACTCGAAGAAATGAAATATTTTATGTTTTCGTTTCTTCGCTCTGTTGTCGAAGCAAAGCGCGGGGTTACTTTCCGTCAATCAATGATGATACCTTCTGATTTTGGCGGTAAATGGGTAGCGGAGCTTTTTAAAACTAGGGTCGCTCTGCCTACCCTGCTACATGTAGGATACAGCGTGAAGCTAAAAAAACTTGAAATAAAAAAAATGATGATACCAATAAAGAGAAAAAAGTAGTGGATATGGTTAATATACTATACTTTTTCACTTTGACTAATAAATGCCCTCAATTTTATAACTGTACCCCTATCTTCATATATCACCATATATTAGAGTACTTTTGATATGTATGTAAATGAAGGAATTTTTCTTATTTCCTATGCCCCTATAAGAGGAACTTAAGATGATTGCTAACATTGTTGTAACTTTAATATTTGACTTTTATTTTTTGTTATCCTTATGATATATAGTATAGTACAGATTATTTTGATAAATAAATCCAAGTTCGCGGATCGAGGGTAACAGCAAGGAACCTATATATACTCTGACTATCGCCACATTATTTGAACGTGTATGCATTTGCTTTGTACTAACCGACTAAACTACTAGAATAAGACTTTTGTCTTTATGAGGGTTATGATGAGGGTTATGATTTTGACCTGTTTATATGATCATTTGTTGACCTAAAAAATTTATCAAAATTTGACGAATGTAGAATCGTTGAAAACGTCTCAATTGTCCGAGTAGAGTGTCATTATCAGTAGTCTAGTTTAGTTTTTTAATTTAAAAAAGAAACAAATGAACAGCTTCACGCTGTATTCCGCACATAGCAGGGTAGACACAGGGAACCTAAGACAGGGAGTGAATGGAACACAGGGAGTGTTAAGACACTCCATTCCCCACTTTCTGCCGAATTTTAGAGGCATTGCCTGTTGAGTGGCGGAACTCAACGCCGCACTTTACCTTAACACCAGAGCGAAGAAATAGAAATATAAATTTAAATAAATATTTTATTTCCTCGACTGGGGATCAATCCATAACCGTCGCGTTACAGTCACATTCTTGTACCCATGTGCCACGACGGACTCAATCGGCGTTTTCAATTTTACATGTCGTTTATCTATATTTTATAAATCCTTATTTCTTAGAATTAAGTTTTGAAGTACTTAGCAATCATTCAGATAAGAAGACATTTTATATAATTAGGCTCTTTGTATTCACAGACAGAAAAATACAGACAATTGAAAAATAAACATTAATGATTACCATAGAGACAGGCAGAGACAAATTGAGTGACAAGTGAAATATGTTTAACTACATGATATACATACGTATAAATATATTTAAATTATATTTATAATATTTTTCTTTCGTCTAGGAAAATGGCCGCGCGGCGCCGGACCTGACGGCCTCGCCGGGGCGCGCGCCGCCCGGCCTGCCCCAGCCTCCTCGCGCAAACCACGCGCCGCCCTGCGTCTTGCAGCCAGATTTTAGGAAGGTAAACGAATGCATTTATATCTCTAGCTTAAAATATTATAATAAGACCTTACTTCTGAATGGAACTCTGTGAACAGATTATAATTTAAATAATTTTAATTTCCCGAAAATTGCATTTCACCTGGTGAGACAAAGTGTAGTGTTAAGTCCTACTCAATACGCAATTCTTCAAATTGAATCAAGTAGACGGCGGAGAATTTAGTGTTGCTAATAGATTTTCTCTGCCTACCTTGCGATTTGGATTGTTTGCCATTACTTCCTTTTGAAGGAAATATGAAAAAAATATATAAATTTAGAAATTAGTTATTTCTATTGAAAGGCGTTAACACCGTTACTTATTTTACTAGAATAGCTAGAATTTAATAGGTATATCTTAAAAATATTGGTTTATAAAGTAAAAGTAAAATAGTTATGGTAAGTGTATAAAACCTTTAGAATCGAATTTTCTGGTCAGATACAATATTAATGAATTCTTTTGAAATCGTATTCGGAAAATAACAGTGTCAAATTCTTTTTACATTCTCCCATGTAAAACCAATCTGTCGACGAGGTTTCCATCACGCCGGCCTGACGTTTTCATCGGCGTATGAAGACTGAAACAATTAAAAATGTACTGTGTTCTGGTGTCGAGGTAAAGCGCGTAGAGGTAAAGCGCGGCGTAGAGTTCAGCCACTCAACACGCAATCCCTCGGTGGAACGTGGAGAACATATTGTCTTAACACTAGGATCCCTCCGCCTATCGTGCTGTGTAAGGGAGACAGCGTGACGTAAAATTAGTTTGATTTTATATTTTCTATTTAGTAACATAAAATACCAATAGCAATATATAATATAAGCATGACATTAATTTAAAATTTACCAGTTTATAATATTTTTGTCAGAGTTCAGTGCCAATACACAGTTTAAATTGTGGCTAAATCTAGAAGTATAAAAGAATAAAAGATTTACAAGTATATAGATTACTAACCAATAATGTTTTCAGGTATCGGGTGTCAGCAATGAAATATTCAGGCAAATTGAAATGGTGGAAAATGACCACGACGCCACCACCGCCGCAGCGCTCGAGGTAAGTCCTATCCTATAACCTATCGTGCTATCCAAACAGCACTTGATTTATCTTACGATTAGAATGTCGCAGTTTTTTGGAGGTAAGTGGAACCAGAAGCGTCTTAATGGGAAAAGAGTGTATTTACCAGGTTCCCACTGCCTACCCTGACAGTTGTGTATACAGCGAGAGGCTAAAAAAATAGAGTTCCGTTTTTGTTTTGATTTATCTTACAGTTTCTTATACTATTTAAATTTTGTAATTATATATGTTTTTTTTCAATTTCTAGTAAAATAATTGTTAAAATCTAAACAATTAAATATGTTTTTCAATTATTATAGGCGGTTGAGAGACGTGGTGAGATGATAGTACGAATTCTTGAGCTGAGACAAGTCGGAAGGAATAACGTGGAAGCTGCCAAGAAGTTTTTTTCCCTGCAGGTATGTGTCTGAAGTATTAAAAATCAATTCCTCTCCAATGTTCGCGTTCAGATCCTACAACGTTGAATATTTAACATTCGCCGAACGTTTTAAAGGGGAAAACAATGCTAGAAAATAGCTCACACGTGGTCCTCGACGGTACGTGGGCTTATCGATATGCATTCGATTTATGATTAGCATTTAATTTAGTTTTAAAACAGGTAATTTCTCTCGTCCCATTGACCCCGATACGGCGTAACCCGCAGTGTTGAAAGCTCACTCCAGACAGCCATTGTTCCCGGCCTAGATCGTGGGGAATGCGAACACAATCTACACTATTGTTGGGATGTGCACTCTCAGTTCCCGTTCGCTATGCTGTATTGTGGGGTCCTGCCGCGTTCTGCGGTTAATTCAAGTATTGCATATATTTGCGGTTCGTATTATGGACCGTGGTGACAGTTTAAACGTTGATAGTATGTTTTGTTCTTGAGGAACTTTTGACATTTTTTTTTTGGTGCAGAGTAGTGACTGATGCAATTGCTTTCGTGTACGTATATTAAGATTAGAAGCATCGGAGTTGTGACTAAAGTAAACTAATAAACAGATTTTTTACATCATATTTGACTATATGTATCTACATATATAGGTGTACAATATCATTATTTTTTTCAATTGTGAACATTAGTACTTACTTTTGAAAATATCTATAAATAATAAAACAATTCACAAGCAAATTATAAGACCTTTACAACTTAGACAATATTGAGGAACGATAGCAATATTTATTGCACTTTACGATAATGTATTAACATATATTGATGTTTTTTTTTTATATATATTTTATTAGGATGCACGCCACATAGTACAACTAGTGGAGATTGTCAAGCGTCCCGGACAGACTTTGGGCCTATACATAAGGGAGGGGGACGGAGGAGCGAGGACGGATGGAGTTTTCATATCACGGATAGCACTGGAATCTGCAGTTTATAATAGTGGATGCTTGAAGGTACAAAAATATTAGTGAATGTAATAATAATCAACATTTACTGACAGCTATGTAATAGAGACCAGTCATGGCGCAAAGGCACAGAGTGTGACTGTAAAATCAACTGGTTCCGAGTTCGATCTCCACTCGAGGAAATGAAATATTTATTTAAATTTGTATTTTCATTTCTTCGCCCTGGTGTCGAGGCGCGGCGTTGAGTTCCATCACTCAACACGCAATGCTTCCATAATTCGGCGGACGTTGGGGAACGGAGTGTCTTAACACTAAGTTTTCTCTGCCTACCTGGTTGTGTGCGGAATACAGCGTGAAATGAAGTTATGAATTTTACAACTTGAAAGTTTAATTATAATTATGTCATTATACTTCTGTTTTATTAATCTTTACCCTCAAATATTGCAATGAGTAAGAAGAATAGATATATATTTAAAATGCCGAATACATGAACACATATTTTGAGTATATAATGCGGCAAATTTATTTATTATATTGACAAAATTAACATTAAACGCAAACACATATTTACTATATAGTTAATATAAATATATAATGTGTCATATAAAATTTAACTTGTCAGATCTGATTCAATCTTAATAATATAATGAAAGTAATATATAGATATATAAAAGGACTAGTATTTATATAAAAAAGTATTCACTTAAAGTATGATGTAAATTTTGTTAATTTTTTTTTCAATTTATTACCATTTAAAAATTAATAAAAGAACAACAATACATATAATATTTAAAAAACCAAAAAGGTTTGTAATGATGTTAAAAAAGTGATCTTAAATTGGAAGTGTATGTTAATGTTTTTATTATTAATATTTAGTGAATTTACATGTATTTCTTCCTTCTAAAAAACCTGATAGTGCTGCATCTTTATTAATATAAATAAATCATTATTTTATCTTTTTTAAGCCTTAAAATGTATCAACATTTGATGCTTTAGGTGGGAGATGAGATTTTGGCCGTGAACCTGGTGGACGTTAGGCGCATGTCACTGGACGATGTGGTTATAATTATGTCAATACCGCGCCGGTTGTTGCTGTGTACAAGACAAAGAAAAGGTAAATATATCTATAACATATATATAAATATTAATGTTATAAAATCAGACATTATGTAATTGAGATCTTCGTGGCACAGTAGGTCAGCGTTTCACTGTAAGCGCGACGATTGTGGGGTCGATTTCTACTCGGGGGTATGAATTATTTATATTTCTTTGTTCTGACAAGAAAACAAAGTGTGGCGTTGGATTCTGCCACTTAACGTAATGTGGAATGGCGTGTCTTAGCTCTAGCTTCCCTCTACAAAAAGTGTGAAAATTATACTTTTTACAATCAGGTAAATCGGGTCCCGGCTCACCGTCACTACCTCGCGCGGAACACAAGCCGCCGCCCGTCGTAGTCCTGAAGCGCGACTGTCGGGAAGACGACGACCGCGATCGCGACAGGGTGGATGGATTATATTCACAGTGAGTGACTAGGACTATATAATTTCTCTTTTTTCTTAAATATTGTATGTTTTAAATATTGATGCTTGCAAGACTTGAAGCAGCGGATCTTTGAAACTATCCAAGTGCTCTAGGACTGAAGCCCTATTATGCCCCATCTTCGCGTCGGATCAACGTCGACGCACAATGACTCATTCTTAGTTGCCAGTTTGATCCTTATATCGCTTCTATGTCGCCACTGGAACATAGAAAATGAATAAAAGACGATTGTACTCGTAGATGTCTCCCCGGTTTGTACCGACAAGTCCTAAATGTCTGACAGCGTCGTGCGTCACTCTGCCAGTGCGGAGACACTGTGAATGTGTAAAACGTCACAGTGTCACGCTACAACATCACAAAACGAAGCAACGCATCATCATCATCATCATTATCTTCCCGCGCCTCTCTTAAGTTACTGTGTCTTGGTTGCGTTTATCAGCATTTGGACGTAGCTCTACAAGAAGAGCTACGTCCAAATGCTGATAAACTTGTTATAACAAAATTTTTATATTAATCAGTCAAGTCATACTTTTTGCCGTATAGTATATACATATGTATGGCACTACATTTAAACAAATAGCTTATAAAAACCCGTCGAAGTTCAGGGCCATAATAGAATAATTAATATTATTTTCCTTTTTTTTTTTTGTTCAATTTAATTAATTACTTACTAATATTTAATGTGAAATATTAACTACATATGTAAGACTTCAACAAAGTAATATTGACTTTATTTTTTTATGGATGCAATGATGATGATGCAGGTCTAAAGTAAAAAAAAAAGTATTTATGTACTGAATGATTAAACAAATTCATTAAGATTAAACACGAATAACATGAACTTCTTGACTACGTGATGATTTCCATTATTTTCTTTGCTCTTAAGTAAATCTCCAAACGCTTTTAGACATGGCACTCTTCACAAGTGGGCTCGTTGATACGGTGTGGTCACTAGGCAAACTTACAAAACGAACTACTTGATAAATATAAATAAATGCAGTGCTAGTTAATTACCAACCAACTTATAAACTTCATAAAATTATTTTCTATGACTTCAAATAAATTTTCCAATTCTCTTAGACACGGAACCCTCCGTTCTGCGGGTGGCCCCGGTGGCACAGTGCGGCCAGTAGGTGATGGAAGGGAAGAAAGGAGTCGTATGCAGCTAGGGGCTTTGTCACCGGACAGTACACCGTTAGACCTGTATTACAATTCGCGACCACCTTCTGATCATTCTACTTGGAGGTTAGTTTTAAATTAAAAGTTTGTAAGTTAAAAGATAGCTTGGTATTTAATGCCAATATTGTAAGCGTTTGTATGTTATCAGCCATTTCATTCCATAAACAGGAAAGTTACTCAATATTATTAAAGGAATAGTCTGTATGAAAATATCAAATAAATGTTACGAGATTTCTATATATAAGCGTAATTTAATTTTAATTGTCAATGTTGAATATTATTAAGATTTATCTTATATTTAACTCTATAGTATACACTCTATGTAACATTATTTGATTCGATAATTTATGTATTAGATGGCCTTCTAAGGAAGCTATATGAAAGTATAAAACTATTTATTTTCTATCCTAGCTACCGACCACCGCCTCCGGTAATAACAGAACAACCGAAGTCCACAGCTACCCACTTCGTGCCATACGAACGTTCATACCCTAATACCCTTGAAAGTCTTGCAGAGAAAGTGCATTCTTTCTATCCGTCTGAAAGTGGGAGGTGAGTTAGAGAAAATATATATTTTATTATTTGAGAACATTGTGACACAGTGTCTAATTGTAAATGATTTAATTGTGGGTACGAATTCCGTAAGGGGGAACGAATAATGTTAAATTCTCCACTCTGGTAAGATAAAATGCGACGTAGATTTACGCAATAAGTTGTATTGACGGAAAAGGAAAGAATGGACACTCCGTTGACATTAGTTTCTCCTTGCCTTCACTGCTATATGCAGAGTACAGTGTTAATCCAAAAAATAATATTTTATACTTCTGTATTGGTTTTGTAAATAATATGTAAAATCCAAAAACATATTATTACACAACAAATTCTACATTATATATCTATACGATCGTAAAAGTTATAAGTAATTCTATTGTACGTGTGTTTGTCACCCTACTATTATTAAACGGCTGGACCGACTTGAATTTTTTTTTATGTATATTTTAATGAGTTACTGGATGATTTAAAAATATAATTAGAGTCAGTAGCTGTATTCGATGCATATTGTAATAGACCAGCTTACCTATAAAAATATTCTTAACGTATTAGGAAAAGTTATTATATAAAGATAGGAACAAGACATTGTCTGGAGGGCCCGCAAGTATGATATAAGACATCATTTCAGTATGCGATTTGGTGGAAGGGTACCTCGTTCTGGCTCTGAACAACAACTTCCACGAGCTGAAACCCATTCTGATTTTGGACGTCATTCCTTACTGCGGTCCAGTTTGAAAGCTTCCGCCGCTGGTCCTGGTGGTGGTACGTATTGTGTTTATACGTTTTAAATTTCAATAACATTTTCGGTTATTGAAAATGGTTTTGTTAAAGGGCTTAATTACATTTTCAAGAATGGTATCTTAATATACTTATAAACATTAAAAAAATATGACTGTCACACCTTCATAGCTAACACCAAACCGTCACCGAAGTGAGATGATGCTCACGTTATACTCTGTTGACTAATTAGGAACCGCTTAGATAGTTGTTTTGAATGAAACTATTTTAACCGGATTAATCGCGTATATATTATATTATTATACATCATATGAACATTGTGTTATATGCATATATGGAGCGGTCTACGGGTCTACCCGTGACCACGGACTACTGCAAAGTGTTCGAAACGTCGGGTTTCCAAA